>QVQW01000034.1:0-265085 GCA_003635345.1 Coniochaeta pulveracea | reverse complement strand
ACATGGCGAAGAAGGCAAAGGAAAGGACACGTTGATGACACCGTGGCTGAGCCTTACCCCGCTGTTGAACCCTACTGCCATTCCTCGCTTCTCCAGAAGGGAAATGCGAGAGGAATCCCATAGTAGCTCAAAATAGAGGCAAAAAGTCCAAACTAATATCGCGGGATATAGATGATCAAGTAAAATAGAAAAGAGGAACCCGAGAGAAAACCCTTTGTCCATGACACCCTTTCCTTCTTGTTCGCGTGAGCGATGGGGGTGTGTTGTTCTGGGTTTGGTTTTTTAGTTTCCCCCCTTCCCCGTGTGAGCCAGGGTTTGGCCAAAATAAAACCACGTTGAGTTATAGTAAGAGAGTATGGGAAGTAGTCTGGAAAGAAGTAATAGGGTTTGCCGTCGCGAGACGCTGGGAGTATTTGAACCAGATCCAGAGAAAGGAATAAGAAGCGTAAGACCAAAAACAGCAGTTGAAAGAGAAGAACAGAATAACGCCCCGTGACACCACGTCTCCCCTCCAGGAAATGTGAAACTTGTGATGGAAATAGTCGTCGGATCGCTCGCTCTTGTTGTAGGTTCCCTCCTTCTCCCTTTTCCATCCTGATGTTTCCCATTTCTCTTATCCACTGCACCTTGCTCGGTTTCAAAGAACCAAAACTTATCTTCAAGCAGCGATCTCCGTCTTGACACCTAACCCGTCATGCTGCGCCTCATGATGTTCACCCGCACCCAGCTGCTCCCCCGTGTTTCCCATCTCGCTATCCCCCTCCGGGATCCTATCCAGCCCGCCCATTCCACCCCCCAGTCCCATCCCGCTCTGCTGGTGCAGCCGCAGCTTCTCCGTCAGTCGGACCACGGCGTAGTACTCGTTCTGATCCACCGCGACGCCCGCGTTCTGGATGAACGACAGGAGGGTGTCAGCCGCGCGTCGAGCGTCCTCTTGGCTAGGCGAGCTGGGGGACGAGGCGACCACGGAGGAGGAGCGGCCGAGGCTGTTGTTGGAGCTGCTGCGGCGGAGCTGGTGGGGAGGCGAGGCGATCCCGGAGCTTTGTTGGTCGATGAGGCCATAGGTGGGTTGTGGGATCTCGTTGGCGGGGGATTCGAGGGCGGAGGAGGGCGCGGTGGAGGAGATGGCCGAGGAGACGTGGTAGCGCGGCGTCAGGGGCTCCGTGTTCTGGGAGGAGGCCTGGTTCATGTACTCTAGATCCAGGGTGGGGAACGTCTGGCTCCTGGGGCGCTGGAAGTTGGCCGATCCTGGGCCCGCGAGGGGTTGGAAGGCGCCGTTGTCGATGTGGGGGGAGAAGCTGAAGGGTCCGTTGGGTGAGATGGCGCTCCCTGCGGAGAAGGCGGAGGAGTTGCCGTCGTTGGTGTAGGCGGAGGATAGGGAGGTGGTGGATTGGGAGTTGGAGTGCTTGTAGGATCCCGGCTCGGTGTTGAAGTCCAGGTAGCCGTTCAAGCCGTCTTTCCCGTCTTCGCTGCGGTTGGCGGAGAGCGGTGAGGGGGAGGGGTGGACCGACGGAGAGGAAGGCGAGATGGCGCTGTTGGGTTGAGAGGCGGATAAGGACGGTGAGTGACGCATGCTGTCCGAGAGGCTGGTCTCGGAAGCGCGTCTCATTAACCTGCCTCCGATGCCGTTTTTCTGCTTGAACTTCTCTAGCCAGCTGGTGCTGGTCACTTTGCTGAGGTTGTCGTCCGGTTTCCCTGTGGTAGCCGAGAACAGACGGGCTTTTTCCTTGATGTCAGCGTCTGTCACGGGTATGCCGGACTTTTGTGCGTTGCGGACGTAGTTGGTCAGGGCCCGCTCAATGTCGGCGCCTCCTTTGACCTTGTTCCGCTTGATGGGTGAGTTGGTCTGGTCTCTGTTGACATCCGGATTCAGATACTTCTCCTTGTGTCGAAGCACCTTGGACACGGTACTGTTGATCTGTTAGAATGTCACGGTCTCACACACATGCTTCAAAGTCTCAAGGGGTGCTACCTTCGCTCCACTCCGAAACGAGCCCCGATCTCGGTCTGCTTGGTGTGTGGGTGGTCCTCGGCATACTGACACATGGCTTTGCGATCATCGTCTGTCAAAGTTTTCCTAGGAACCGGCTGAGTGTGAAGCGCTGGAAGCTTGCTCGTCTTTAGCGGCGTGGGCATGGTCAAGGGAGGGGCTGAGTGAGGGCCACCCGTGTTTGGGTTCGTCAACATGCTTGGCCAGGTAGGTTGTGAGGGCATCATGAGCATAGGTGCCTGCCCATGCGTCGAGGCATGAGACATGCCATGTAGTGAAGAAGGCGGCGGCATTCTACCGATTGACTCTGATGGCAACCCGTGTGTCATGATAGGAGGCATGAAGCCGTAACCTGTGGTCGCAGGATACTGTGGTACTGAAGTGTCATGAGGTGAAATGTGCTGGAAGCCGTGCATGTCGACCTGATGGCCCCAAGAACTATCATCATTCCCGTAGACGTTGTTGCTATCATGGCCTAACTGATTTTCTCTGCCATGATGCATGGTCATGGTGGCTTCCTGGTCCATTCCGCCAGTTGATCCGTTGATCTGGTTATGCATCCTACCGCTCTCGAAGGTTGTCAAGCTTGGACCGTGTCGTGGCTGTATCGAAAGCATGAAATTGGTCAAAGTGAACAGATGAAGATGTCGTCCGTGGTCATGCAACGTAGTAGGGGTTGGCTCACGTTTGCCAGGCTATCCGGCGAATCTGTGAGTGCGTATGATGAGTTTGCGACTATGAATGGTGTGGGGATCAGCCCTTTGGTATGAAGAAACAGCTATACACCTCAACAGCAGGCAAGGAGGCCATGCATATTAAAGAGAAGGCGATTGGTTGTTCCTGGATCAACCGTGCAGCAAGGGTAGCCTGCGCTTCCTGGTGGTGGTCTTCGACTGGTCGCTAGAGTAGGTCGAGGCAGAGAGGACACTTTCTGGTTGTGTATGTTTGAGCTGCAGCAGGGTTTGGTTGGGGGTGCAGTGGTATTCAATGGTAGTTCGGCATCTCCCTCTCAAAACGAGGAGCTGAGAAGGGGACGCAAACACGCTGCTCGCAAGCAAGGCAACTCATGCACTTGCTGCCAAACCAGAATATGTACAAGGGGAAAAGAATACAAGACCCAGGAGCCTTGTCTTTCTAACAAGCCACCAGGGAGTAATTGGCTTCCCAAAAAGGGTACCGGGGTCGGGGAGACTCCTGTCAGGGTGGCGTTAAGCCCGTCTCGTTGCAACAACGTTGCCCGTTGGTTGCTGCTGATACACGAGGCGTCCGTCGACCTGGATGCTTTTTTCTCTTTCCGTTCTGATCTGACCTTGGTTTACTGGCCGGGCCGGTGAATGCAAGACCCGAACTGTCTTCGCCTCGAGATGTCCAGACACGGCAGAAGGCGTTCGATGACGATGCAGAGGGCTGTCAAGGTAGCAAACAAAAAATGAGGTGTGTAAGTTGAGGTGAACCAAGTCTACCCAGTGAGAGAAGACGCCTGGCTGCAGAACATGCGCCGCAAATGCTATCGAGCCTCTGATAAAGAGATAACCCAAAGAGAAAGGGTGTGGGCTGCAGGAGACATACATATGTACCGCGTACTGTGTCTGCACACTTCTCTGTGTGGGAGAATCCCGGTCAGGGTCCAGGGGAGGTCGAGTGTGGGTGGGCAACCAAGATGCGGAATGGGGTAATAACGGTTTGACAGAGATCAAAGCAGCACGGGGGTATTCACACTGGAAGTTACAGAGCTCCAATCCCGTACCGATCCAGCGACTTCTGTGTAGACAGGGTACATCGGCTGTGTGGTAGTAAAACGGCGCGGGTTAAGGGCAGCCAAGACCAAGCTTTCACTTGAAGGCGGAACAGCTGCTACCAAGACGGGGTGTGCCTCGAGGAGTCGACCAGGGAGGGTATGTGTAGTAGTCTCCAAGATCTAGCCTCTTCAGGTAGCCGTATTTTACTACAAATACAGCCCGTCCTTATAGTCAATATACCGGTCATATTGACCAGGGGAGGGGTTGTTGCTTCAGGGGAGCAATGGAGGGGGCAGCGTTATTCCTCCGAGGTCTGTGTGCTTGTGCTCTGTCATCCAGGCCTGCTGTTAGTGGCGAGCAGCCACATGGAAGGAATAAAGAGACAAAGCATCCAGAAACACCGTTAGAAGTGTCTAAGTTGGTGTCTGTGAAACTAACAGCTGAGACATGAAGAAGCAAAGGCTTGCGTGTGGGCTAGCCAGGTCGAGCCAACTGTGGCAGGTACGTCCCCGTAACTCCAAGTTACTTTTCCGACATGCGGAAGCCCCATTGAGCGTGGGAGTCGCTTACCATGGCAACATGGCGGACAAGACGGCAGAACCGAGGGTGAAAAGTGACGATAGGCTCAGCATAGCTCCACGTAACGTCAAGAGGTAGAAAACGCCTCGGTTTTCAGCTCTCAGTTACTCTCCCTGTTGCGTGTTGACTGTCCACGGCAGTCTTCCTTCCCGTCCATGTGCTGCTGTCGTACACCTTCCAAGCTTTCATCTCCTGGCCATCCTGTACTTTTACTGGCTTGCTGGGAAAGTAGATTTTGTTACAGGACAAGCCATACGAGGCCACTGAAAACATGGAAGAAGCTAATAGGACATCTACAAGACTTCGTCAATACGTGCGTGGATGGTGCAACTTGTTTTAGTCTGTCTGTCGCGGTGGTTGAAGGCAGCGAGCGGTACGGAAAAGGCTCTGGCAAGACGAAGGCCCTGTCCTTGAGAAGTCCTGGTCACTTTCCGAATTGGGGGCGCTGTTGAACCGGGGCTTGGCATGACGCTAAGGGGCTTGCTCTTCATTTCCATCCGAGCGCTGACTGCACTGGCCACTAACCCAAATGGTACCTCAGCCAATTCTTACAGGCGCACGTTTCTGACCAGTCGTTGCACCCAGCATGCATGAGGACCTCATCAGGAGCTGCGATTTGACAGATCGCGGTGAAACCAGACCGAAAGCCGGAGACGACCCTCGTCTTTGACCAGTCGCAAATTCGCCTGGCAGATAATCGACAACATGGGGTGTAGCTGGGTCTTTCCCCCCTCACCTGGATTCAGACCACTTCTGGATAGGGACCATGTCAGTGTATCACTGAGCTCTCGGAGATAGACCCCGCAGAGACACAAGACCGTTGTTGTGTGTTGCTCTCGGCTGTCCAGCCCATCACGGCCCCAATGCTCCCTCTCCCCGCTTCACAAGCTTGTTTAGCTCCATAACACCCATTCACCAGCAGGACAATCGTATACCTTAAACCGGCTGTCCAAAAGAGCCAGTGCGTTTTGTGATCCAGTGGTCAATTTCACGCCTGAACTCCACGCAGTATCGACCGTCGTCTGCCTACACGTGTAGGGATGGTGCATAACGCGTAGTTTAGTGGGTAACCAATGCTGACAGTCCTGGTCATATATGGCAGGTAGGTAAAGATGAGTCAATCACACGCACCAAGGGGATCTCTTGACGTCTCATCCGTGATATGAATCCCACTGACCCCCATGGTTTGACAATCAAGAATATGGTTTGGGGGCTTATCAAACAGTAAGATCGACGCCAGTGTTCCTGCCGGTCCGTGTTTTACGGCCCAAGAAGTGCTATCCACCATGACGGCTGCCCGTTCGTATTGTCGGTGACAAGTAGGATTGAATACCATGTTGTCGAAGGACGGAGCTGAAACGATCAGTCCTTCAATCCGAAAACAGCCTCATCATGCTCGATAGCCTTTACTTCTATGTTATCAAATGTCTCGCGGCTAGTGAAAGGCCCGGCCCTTCCACCTCCCGATCAATCTCGGAGAAACAGGGCAGGTAATGAGCTAGGGTGACCTTTGGCTATTGACCGTTTACCTACGGTGATGATCGTTTCTCGGCAAGCACGGATACACGCCCCGTCCCTTGCCTTTCGTCCCTTTCGCTGAGGTCAAGACCAGCTCAATCAGGTAAAAGAATCGGGGCCAGCCACACTTGCGATCTTCTGCTAGGCTCCAAAGGGCATAGCTCAACCAAATCTCACCATCTGTGACCATCGTGACCTTGTTCAGACAGTCACAAGAGGCAAACCAGGAGAACCTATGGTTTCTGGCCTAGACCAACAACGTGCGAAGAATTGCTGAAGCATGCCTCTCTGGTATTCGGTGTATAAGTCCACGGGCTGCTATTCAGCAGACAACGGTCAAATGTTTGCGGTTTGCGGCAGAAATCATCGAATGGCGCGGCGTGAAGAAAGCTGATGGCCGATGTTTACTGGTCTGACAAGGGCCAGAAGCGAAATGATTTCCGATCAGGTTCCAAATTCGGTATTCGCCTGTTTCTTTTGGCTAGTATCAAGCTCTTAAAGCACGACACAACACTAGTAGGCGTCAGGCCTCAACGAGATCGCGACTCTAGATGCATTGGAGGTCGGAACTGTAGCTGCTCCGGTATTTGCAGGTGTTCCTGGACTTTCGAAGTAATCAATGCGACGAACAGTTCAGTGCTATTTGTTCCACTGCACTTTGTGACGTCACTGTAAGTCCTCTTGGAGTACGTTACTGCGTAGGTACGTATAACCGTGTATCGGCTGGCTTCCCACTGGTCAACAGCAATGTTCTACCTGGTCGATGCTGCTGTACTACAGTTGACCTGATTTGATGTTTGTCTAGCTTAGCGCGAGAGCTCCGCATGCAAGATGTTGGCCGTTGGTTCCTCTAAAAAGCGCCACAACACAGACAAAGTAGACCTGGGAAGGTAGGGAGAATAATGACATTCCGCGCTTGCCCGCTTATTCTTCAAGTCTACACGACCGACTGGCCGTACAGAGCGGGTTATTGAGGGGTGTCCGGGTCGAGTAAATCGTAGAGAACTCGTCCTAGAGCTAAGATTGGGCAAACCTCATCCTCGTGTAGTGCACATGATGAAATCGTTGTCCAAATGGGGAGGCCACATGCTACCAGGTTTTGAGCCTCGGAGGCGGCACGGAAGAATTGAAACGGCCGACTCCCAAGCAGCCCGTCCAACGAAGGCTGCTATCCTGATGAGGAAACCGCGCTTGTGGAGTTTAGTGCCGCTAGACGCGTTTGGGTTTGAGTGTGATTTGCCAAATTCGGACTTTGAAGAGGATCGAGGTGGGCGGCCACTGTCGGTTGATCCCACACACCTCGGAGGATGCAGCATTATCGTTGGTCTTGCTAGCATAGGGGACTGTCAAGCTTATTCGTAGAGCTGCATGGACTCGTAGGCGTCAACGTAGAGATCAGATCACCAGCGAGGGGTCCAGATGCGGGACGAGGGAGCAGTAAGTCCAGATTTTGAAACTCGGATATGTCGCTCGGTCAGATCATCTGTGGTACGGACTGGAGTCGCCGATCACGAACCGATGGTGGTGTTTTTGCTACTTCGCAGGGCTGCTAGCTTGCAACACGTGCTCATGGAATGTACGGACGCGAGGAAAGATGTTATCTCCTCAAGTCTCTAGCATCGCTAGGGACAATTGTTTGCTAGGTGCAAACGATCTGCGAGTTAGTCAGTTGGCCCAGTCCCATATAGTTCATGTTCTCACCAAGCCCTCCTGTGCAAGGCACGGAACGAGGAATACGCGGCCAGATCTCATGTCTCCCAAATGAAAGCAAGTGAAATAATCCCTCGGGTCCGTTTCGGAAGCCCAACCGGCAGACGCAGAGTTTCGAGCTAGAGAACGTTCGGCGGCAAGAGGCGCGATGTGAAAGGTGGGAAACACACCCCCTCTAGGCTGCTGGAGCAACCCCTCCCACTTTCTCCTGTCTTCCCAACGTGGTGTGTGAACCTGTTCAGAATCGAGCCATCCCCATGTCAACATTGGGTTTGTGAGTGCTTTTTTCTTCCCTCGTACTCTTTGGGTTGGGTGGTATTGGGCGTCGACTGGTCGGAAACAAGTTGAGTGAGGGACATTTGTCCACGGTCCCGTGTTCTGTGATGGATGTGTCCCGAGAGAGAACAGGGTGAGAACAGTGTATCGAAAAAAGCTGGGGACTCCACATCCGTGTTTCTACGCCTCCCTTGCTTCATGAACGCTTGCGGAAGGACCAAGGAGCGCACCGTTCCTTCCCTGTCTTTGAGCTATGGTTCAATGCACAATATCAACAACGGACATCCTTGCTTAACAACCAACCTAAACTCTAAACCGAAGAACCATTGTACTGTGAAGCCCTTGCGTTTCTAATCCCTCCCCTGAACCCGCATCTCTTGGTCCATCACTGCAGTCTGACGTTGACAGCTTGCCATTGAAACAAGTTCGCCTCGTAGTAGCCGTGCATTAAGCGCCGAGCTCCAGAAGGCAAGGTTGCAGCTCCTCAAACCCCAACACCTGCATGTCGAAAGAAATCGCCCCATGTTGCCTTGCAGGACAGGAACAAACAGGCGAGGCGAAGGGCCAAGGGGGGGGAAAGAGGAGCAATGGCCACTTTGCTTCTGCATAGCCGGGGCCGCAGGTTGGCCGCAGATATCAGACCAGCATTGACATCGGTCGGCTATGCAGGAAGAAAAATGTTTCTTGCGACGACCTCACTTCCAAATCCTGGGACCTGCCTACACCCTGGTACGTGCGTAAATATGACAAGTGTATTTGCCAACGGCCGTTGAGGAATACGCTGTTCAATGAAAATGCAATCTTTGATGTATGAGGGATACGAAGTCAACTGTACTGGCATGGGATGGCAGAGGTAAAACCATAATCACGGACACAAGTCACGGAGGGAATTAGAAAGCAACACCTTGTCGTCCATTATTTCATTTTCCTTCCAGTCCCAGAATAATCATAAACCCGTAATTCGACCCTTGACGCCATGAGCTTTTCCCGTTCCCGGCTATAGTCTTTATTATAGCATCGGCTCCAACATGATGTCGCCCTCTTGGAGAAGACCAACGGAGCGGATCGTCGAAGACGCTCACATCGGTGGCCCAGATTCGACGCGATGGTCAAGTCCTGCGCGATCACGGCCATGTACTCAGCAGCCGACAGTCAGAAATGACCTAGCAGGCTCGACCATCAACGTGGGGAAGCTGCTTCAACGCATCCCCAAGTCGACTCTGTTCCTCCGGCTATGTAGACCCCCGGTGCCAACAATAAGATCCTTCACACAAAGTGCGTCGATCCCCCTCAACCAACATGGCATGAGGGATATTTGCCTGCCACATCGGCCGGGGTGTGAGGCCGGAACAATGTGACAAGCATCCTATTTGGGCTCATCATCGCTTGACAATCGTGACTGAAAACCAGCAAGGTTAGCAACGAGCCCTATCTCCGTAACACCGGGACAGAAAAGGCAGTGCCAATCTCCGATGACGGGGGAAATCTACGTACCGATATCTTCATCAGCTAGCTCGTGTGACAAACCGACCCGTTGCGGTTGATGCTTCACGGATTTGCCATAGACGATGGCCACCTTGAAGTGCTCTACAATCGTGCGGTGAATGGCGTTACACTGCGGTTTCACTATGTCAGCCTCTTTCCCCAGTCCCCGGAATGTATCGGGTATACTTACGAAGTCTTCGACTGTGCATTTGCCGGAACGGAGCACGACAGGAGCCGAGTAGTCGGGCTGCTTTCCTTTGGGCTTGGTGTACACCCGAACGAGGTTCAGTTTATCCCACCTGCAATAGAAACCACGTTAGCAGGATGTATTGAAGTTGGTGAAGAGTGCACGCCACAAATGAGAAATATTGCCATGCAGACTTGTACGACTCTGTAGCCGCGTCCCCGCATATCGCAGGACGCACTGCTCAATAGCAGCCCATGCCTAGTGACACAGCATGAGAGCCCCGTAAACAACCTCGGGTCCGCACTTTGACCCAGCGTTCATTGACAACGCCGCCCTGTAATGGACCGGGAGTCTCTAGCCGACCTCACTAGAGGCCATACTGTGTACGAGGGCACTTTTTGCCGTCCATACTGAATCCACCTGAAGACCAAAGCTCCGGCAAGCCTCCCACGACACCACGAAAACAAAGCAATAGGGACAGTACTCACATGGCCTCCATCAGCTCATCAATATTCCACCCGTGCTCACTGCTGATCGGCACCGCATTCGGGATGCGATACAACAGATCCAGCTCCTCGATACTGATCGAATCAATCTTGTTCAGCACGTAGATGACCGGAATATAGCTCCGGCTCTTCGCCTCCAGGACATCGATCAAATCATCGATCGTCGCATCACACCTGATGGCGATATCCGCGCTCGAGATCTTGTACTCGCTCATGACGGCGCGGATCTCGTCGTTGTCGATGTGCGTCAGCGGCACCGTGGAGCTGATGTTCAGTCCGCCCTTGTCCTTCTTCTTGAAGGTGATGTTCGGCGGCTGTTTGTTGATCCTGATGCCGAACCCTTCCAGTTCCGCCTCGATGACTCGCTTGTCGGTGAGGGGCTTGTTGACGTCCAGCACGATGAAGATGAGATGGCACGTCTTGGCGACGGCGATGACCTGTCTACCACGACCACGGCCGTCCTTGGCACCCTCGATGATACCGGGCAGATCGATCATCTGTAGCGGGGCGCCGTTGTAGATGACCTGACCGGGGACGGAAGTGAGGGTCGTGAACTCGTAGGCGGCGGCTTCGGAGTGCTGGCCGGTCAGTCGGGACATGAGGGTGGATTTCCCCACGGACGGGAAACCGATGAAGCCGATCGAGGCGACACCTGTGCGGGCGACGTCGAAGCCGGCACCGCCTCCGCCGCCGGAGGAGGATGGGGTGAGGAGCTCGCGCTTGAGTTTGGCGAGTTTGGCTTTGAGTTGACCGAGATGGTAGGATGTGGCTTTGTTCTTTTGAGTCTTGGCCATCTAGCAGAGGGGGGAGGATAGGTTAGTCGCGTGCGTAGGATGTAGCCAGGGTCATTTCGGGGGGTAGAGACATACTTCGGCCTCGATCTCTTTGATCTAAAAGGTAACAAACTGTGGTTAGCATCTTTTATCATCTGTAGCAACTTGCGGAGGGAAGTGACGTCTTGCGCCGCTTCGACAGGCCCGTACGCACCTTGTCCACCGTGGTCGACATGATTGCGGTTGGTCAGTTCAAGACACGAGCTGGCGTAGCTGTTTCGGATAATGTAGAAAGCTGCGGCCGTCGCGTCGCTGTACAGATGCGATCCGCTTAGTGTTGCTGTAGTGTTCAGTCCAAGAGACGTCAATGTGGTCAAGATGGTGGCGCTAGGTGGATTTTTGAATGTGGGGTAAACTCTGTGTCACGAATTTGGTAGGCGCCAAGTTGCATGTGTGTGGCACTTTTGATGTCAATACAGTCCACTTACACAACCCAACTACGCAGTGTTACCAGAGTTGGAGTTGACTAATGAAGCCCACGAGTACGCATAAGTAAGTACGAGACCATCGTTACAATGGGTTTGGAGCATCTTTGCAGCCTGTGTCATCAGACCAGGTCGAAATATATAGGTCCTGTTAACTCCTCGCCTTGTAGCAAAACCCGTCCTTCCACCAGGTGTCCAGGAGTCTGTCTCCCGCCAAATGCAATGAATGCTTTCCTAATTGACATAATTCAGAGAACACATCAGAGTGGAGCGCTTCGAAAAGGGCGCGTTCTCATGGGGTATCCCGCCTATTTCTCCTTTCTCCTCCACTACGAGTTTCCAACCACCAACACAGACAACAAACAGAAGAAAAATATAACCATAAGGTCGTTAAGGTGGTCATAGCGTATCCCCAAGTCCTCCTCGTCGTCGATAACAGGTGCCCTGAAAAGGCACAATGTGCAGTGCGCTGTCGTTTGACAGCCCTCCCTTAGTGGCCATTGCTGTCTGACGTCCCGTTAACACCATTAACCAGGAGTCTGGCTTGGGCTGCCCCATTATTCGACGAGGGGGACAACGGGTGCTGACCAGTATCGCCATTAACCGCGAGAGCTCGGTATGTCGAGGTTGGTGATGCTGGACCACTGCTGCTCTGTGTTAGCCCATTCTTGGACACAGCACTGGCAGGCGACGATTGAAGGCCGTTAGGCAGTGACGGTGAGGTAGCACCTCCCGCCAACCGCGCAAGACCTTGTTCGCGGGAGAGACGGTAGAAATCTGGATCAGTGGGAGAGACTGCTTGCAGTCCTTTGCGAGGAACACGCTTCTCGGGAAAAGGCGAGTGGCTGGTGGTTGACGAGCCAGGCAAGTCCTCGCGAATCAGGGAACCATTGAGGTAGTACTTGGTCCTCGGGGCAAAGCCTTGGTATCGGCTGGCGTCCGGATCAGATCTCCACTTCTGGAGAGGCGCCCAGGTGCGTAGCTGGGACTCATGCTGTGGGAGCTCGCGGTACTCGACTCCAAGTGGCACAGAGCGTAGATGGGGGATGGTCGGAACGATGAACATCAGGTCCGTAACCTTGTGGCATTGCGTGTTAGCATCCTTGCGTCTTGACAGGGGAGCGGAAGCAGATATACCTTGACGAAGAACATGTCCAGAGCGGCAAACCTGGTCCATGCATCGGATTTGAGCTTTTCGATTTCTCGGTAGCCCATATGCTCGGGATCCTCCCCATAATAGCCCACGATTTGCCGCCCAAGATCGTAGAGGCTGGGATTTGTGAGGGTATAGCGATCGCCTTCGTGTCTCCAGAGCACCTGTTTGGCAAGATCTGACACGGGGACATGTTGCCAGGCAGTATCTAACATTCATGAGTTAATAAATTCCTCAAGTAACAGGCGGCGTAGTGGCAACTTACATCGAGATAGAGTCAGGTCCTTCTCACCCAGTAGTAGAGCGACGTGGGTATTCAAAACCCACTGTTCTCTGCCATCAGCTGTGCCGGTACTCTCGGGGCGGATGCAGTCGTAGCGGACTCCCTGCATCAGGCTAAACTTCTTGGCCACTTCAACCATTTTGGGGTTGGGTGACTCGTCAAGCCAACGAAGAACCGGTGGCAGTTTTGACAACCTGAGCCTCTCCTGCTCCATGATAAGCCTTTCCTGCTCCATGTGGATCCGGTGCAACTCCGCAAGACGTTCTGCTTCGCGGGCGGCTCGTCTACGCTCCATCTCCTCCCGGTGTTTTCGTTCGGCCTCTTCCCGTGCCTTGCGGTCCTCTTCCTCCTTGAGCCGAGCAGCCTCTTCTGCAGCCTCCCGCTCGACTTGTTGTCTCTGGAGGCGCTCTGCTTCCTCACGCTTCTTCTGCTCGTCTTCGAGCTGCTTTCTCTTCTCGGCTTCCTCTCGGCGGAGCTTTTCCAGCTTCTCCTCCTCCAGGCGCTTCTTTCTCTCCTCTTCAGCGCGTATGAGTCGGGCCTCCTCCTCTTGAAGCCGTCTCTCCTCGTCTTCCTTCCTCTTACGCTCTTCTTCAAGACGCTTCCGCCTTTCGTCTTCCTCTCGTTGCCGCCGTTCCACCTCCTCTTGCAGCTTCTTCCTTTCCTCTTCCTCCTTCGCTTTACGCTCTTCCTCTTCTTTGCGTTTGCGAAGCTCTTCTTCTTCACGTTGGCGCTTTTCTTCCTCCAGTCGTTGTCGGTTCTCCTCCTCCTCTTTCAATCGACGCTCGCGTTCCTTTTCTTCTCTGCGCTTGCGGATCTTTTCTTCCTCCTTTCGCTTGGTCTCTTGCTCATACTCTCTCTTTCGCTCTTGGGCCTTTTTCATGGCCTCTTGAAGGGTTCCTCCAACTGGACTGGGCCTCCCATGGTCGTTTTCTTTGTCTGGGTGTGTGCGTGCTTCGGCGGTATCTCCGCTGCGATCCACGTCGCGCATTTGGACATCTGTATCTTCCCCCTTTACGTGGATACTCTTGTCAGAGGTAGCTGACTTGGAAGCTTCCTTCGAAACCACATCGGTGTCGGACTTCTTCAGCTTGGCACCTATTTTCCTTTCCGCCTCATCACGCGGTTTGTGACTCGCCTTCATGGACGACGCTAGGGTGCTTGCTGGAGCGGTCTGTGACGTTACCAGCTTGAGGGAACGTCCATCGGGAGACACGCTTGGCTTGCGCCGCTTCTCCTTGCCTTCCACGTCCAGCCGTCGTTTCTTAGCTGGGGCATCGCTACCCTCCTTATCGCTGGAACCAAAACGCGTTGGCGAGGCGCTGACCCGCTGGCGTTTGCCCGTGTGCTCCCCGGAAACAGAGAGTCGGTCTCGTGATTCGTCTCTCTTGAGCACCTTTGTTCTCTCGTGGAGCTTGTCAGTTGCTTTCTGTGGCACCTTATCCAATGCCTCGTCACGTCGGGTTTCACGAGGGCTTGAGGGCTCCTTGAGGGATGACGCATTGGATGCCAGACTGGTTCGTCTCTGCTGCTGCTTTTCGCGGTCGCCGTTGAGCTCCTTGCGGGAAACAAGCTTGCGTCGAGGTTTACTTGCAGTCTCGCCTTCCGAAGAGGCAGCCACTTCTGATTCGGTTCTTCTCGCCTTTGCGGCTTGCTTAGAGCCAACAGGAGATGTTTCACGGTCAGACACGGCAATGGTTGGAATGTCCTTCTTCGGCCTTCCGGCGGCACGTTTCGGCGACATCTGCTCGTCCTGGGCGAATGAATGAGACCTTCGTTTCTCCTTTGTGCTGGTGCTTGAGGATTTTCCAATGTTCGTCTTCTTGGATTCCCTGGCGGGGCTCAACGCTTTTCGCTTATGCGCATTGGAGGTGAGCTCTTTTTGCGGGTCGTCTCGTCTGCTGGCGGGCTTGGTCTTTGCTGTATCCTTATGCTTCCCCTTGTATTCGTCATAGGCCTTCTTCAAGATGGCCTCCTCGTCCTCACAGTTGGGTCCCTTTCGCCTTCTCGCTATTTCGTAATACGTCTCACCCTTGAAACGTCGAGTAGGGTCAAAGTCATTCTGCGCCAAAAGCAGCTTCACAACCTTCAGGCTCTCGTTTTGCCCGATTGCTGCTAGCATAGGGGTGGAGTACTCCTCGTCCATGCCTCTGACGGGCTTGGGGTCTGGGTTCGCCCCACCGAGGGCTAGCAACAGTTGCAACACCATCTCGTGCCCAGCCTTCGCAGCATTTACCATGGATTCCGGGTCGTCAAACGATTCCCGGACCTGAAGAATGCGCATAACGGTCTCTTCATCACCCCGGGCGGCAGCTTGTCGCAAGGTCTTATCGTCCATCGGCATGTACAGGAGGTGGTTGCTGGTCTTGGTGGCACGCACGGTCCCCGCTCTGCGTGATCCTGCGTCGAGGTAGCCTGAAGGTCCCGGTGACCGCCTCGGGCTCTCCTGGTCATGGGAAGACACTCCGTCCGTATGATCCTGAGCGTGGTGTTCCTCTGAAGTCCGCCGACGCTGGCCAAACCTTTGCCGAGCTTCCTTGAGCACCTCTCGCATCTCCTGCGCATCTTCGTTGTCGTCGTCAATCTTGTCGATGGGCTCCTCGCCGTAGGCATTAGCTTTGCGTGGATTCACACCGGCTGCAAGGAGAAGCTTGACAACTTCAAGATGGTCGTTTTCTACCGCATCCATCAGTGGCGTCTCCTTCTCATTATTGACGCAGTCAACATTGCAACCGGCGTCCAACAACAGCTTAACAATTTCCTCGTGTCCATTAAGCGCAGCAATTTGCAGCGGGGTGTTACCGGCATAGTCCGCATGGTTGATATCTTCCGGACGCTCCTGCAGCCTCTGTTTGGCCAGCGGATAGTCACCTTTGGCGCAAGCTCTGGCAAGGAAGGTCTGACCGTGAGCATCCAGGTGTTTCTTGTGCGGGGCCATTTTGGCAGGCGATATCATTGACTCTGCTGTTGCCGGCGTGGCAAGCTGGCGAACCTTGGAGCTGCGAGGGTGTGAACTTGCACTTGCCGAAGACTCATCTGAGTGGTACTCAGTCGACTGGAGAGGCGCTGGAACACGCTTCTTCTTGGGAGCGAGCCCATTCCCGGAATGTGTCGAGTGTTGCGTTGAAACGCTACGCCGGTGGACTCGAACCGGAGAGGTTGACCTGTTCCGAGGCGCTGTGTGATTATTACTGCTGCTGTGGTTTTCGGTGTGCAGCTTGGAAAGATTCGGTCTAGGGTCCCGGTTGCTGTTGCTTCTGGAAGCACTAAGCCCTGACCCGAACATACGCTGACGCCGGATCTTTCGACTTTCAATCTCGTCCTCGGATTCGACCTTGGGAGGCTTCCTCTTGTGAGGCACAACCTTATCCGGATCTCTCGCTCTTTCGGTAGTTGATGCCTTGGAGGAGGTTCCGCGAATGTGATCAGAATCAGAATCGGACGCTGGCGAGTGCCGTCGGTGGTGCTGGGGTGGAGGCGAGGCCGGCGCGGAACTCAATCCACTCGATGCATCCTTGCTGTGTGGTAAGTCAGGTCGATCCAACAACGTCTTTTTCTTTCCTCCATGTGTTCCATTGCCTAGGGCAGGCATGGAAACCTTGTCGGGTCTATCGCCAGGCTCACGGTCAAGGTCTCGATCACGATCTCTCCGATCCACGTCGCGGTCAAGTTTGTGGTCGGTCAGAGCCTTTCTTTGCGTTGGAGAAGCGGCACGGTCTCCATCCTCGCCTGCATCCTCGTTCTTTATTTTGCGCACTTTGGAGGGAGAGTAACCATCCTTTCCCGGCAACACGATGGTCTCCGTGTCCGAGTTGCCGTCTTGACCATCGTCACCCTGACCGACAGGAGAGTCCCGGGAATTGGCAGGCCTTGGATCTCTAGGTAAAAGCGGTACACTGTCGAGATCTAACGTCTTGTTCGGACCCAGGGTTGGATGCTGGTCAACATCGCTACCCGAAGGCTTCAAGGAGGTATCCCCAGGAGGTTTCGTGGACGCGGGCTCGACCGCATTCTGCGCATCCATGACATTTAATTCCAGAAAAGCGAAGAGTAAATGTACACCATCATGGCCCGGCAGTGGCCAAAGTGTGTGGAAAAGTGAACGTGTGGTTGAATTGAATTGCGCAGGTCAAAGACAATCTGCGCGTCCGACACAATTACAGGCAGACAAGGGCTGGAGCGGCCAGTGGTAAAGGTGAGTTACAGCGGTGTACGAGAAGATTGGCCGACACTCGGTGCGCAAGGTGGCGTGCAATGCGACGAGGAACGTCGGGATCGGCGGGCAATGAAGGTCAGAAATTAATAAGAACCTGCAGCGAAATACTGCGGTTTATGCGACGTTGTTGGCTTGTGTTTAGCAGTAAAGGATTCGCGATTGAAGGTTACCAAGTTCCAGGCTTGGGGAGGACAAGTTGCAGTGACAACGGTGCAGTCAAGTCATTCATGGTATTTTCGCTCCTGGTTAGCACTCCTTGATCAGGCTCGACGGATGCAATGCTTTCGTCTGACTGGTTGATCAAAGTCTCATCCACACGCCATAACATGTGATTGGCAGGAAGCCCCCGGGCTAGCCTTCGCATCGACGAAAAGCCGCATCATTCCATGATTAGAATGTCCACTCAAACCATTCCTATTGGCTGTCGGCTGCTAGCGTTGTTGCCGTGCGGTTTCGCGATCAAGACCCACCTCGAAGTCACGAAAGCATCATGTAAGGCAATGACACTTCGATTGAAGCATCTCAGATCAATGCAGATCATGACTGCAGTAAGATCCGTACGTGCCTGACTTGGTAAGTTCTTCAGCAAGTCAGTCGTGATATCAACACTTGTCACCGTTGAAGAGCGCCCAGTGTAGGCCTGGGACCACGGTTCTTTACCCTTAATCTCCCAGCCGACGCGACAATTTCAAGCTGCAGCATTGACCTTGTAAGGTGGCGAAGCTCCTGCATGTCGGGTCACGTTTGTCCGCCATCCCTTATTCACCCTCCACTCCGCCTTGACCACCAAACAAACCCTCGCCAGCCTGCCTAGACCAGGCAGCAGTAACTGGGTCAACAATTTGATGAATGCCATATCGGCCAGCAGTCCTCACAACAGCAGCTCGCTACTGGACTCATAACGTCTTAGGGATTTGACGTTTTGATTTGTCTGCCAGCTTTCCTTCAATTAACCTCTTGACAACACGCGCCTTGGGCCCCCGGCCGGGTCATGACGGATTCAGAGGACTTGACGTTGGTCAACCCAGCGTATTTTCTGCCGGCATCCCTGGAGGAGTCGAAGATCCAGTCATTGCCATCATCCGCCTACTACATCCCGAACTTCATAAGTGCGGAGGAGGAGAAGGTCATATTAGACAAGATTGCGAATGCGCCAAAACCGAGGTGGAAGCAGCTGACGCATCGCCGTCTCCAGACATGGCCGTCTGATCTTGTCAAAGATACGCTCATCGACGCCTCCCTGCCGTCATGGCTTGAAGAGCCTGTTATCTCACGTCTACTTTCCATCCCAGTGACCACAACTGCTCCCGACAACATCTTTTCTGCCAGTCCTCACCGGCGCGCCAACCATGTTCTGATCAACGAATATCCTCCCGGCGTTGGGATTATGCCTCACAAGGTAGGTGGGTTCGCCGATGGACAAGGTTGAGAAACTTATCAAGTTCATGGCAGGATGGTTCGGCGTATCACCCTGTTGTCTGCACTGTGAGCGTCGGTGCGAGCATTTGTCTCAACCTTTATAAGACTAAAGAAGACGGGACCTTGGACCCCGAACCAGTGTGGAGGATTCTTCAAGAACCGAGAAGCCTTCTGGTGACAACTGAGGAGCTGTATACCGACCACCTCCACGGCATCGCGGATGTTGAAGAAGATGTAAATCTCTCCTCGGACACCATCGCCAACTGGGACCTTCTCCGGAGCAAGCAGGAGTTCAAGGCCGGCATCAACCCTCGTCAAACTCGTACAAGCTTGACCTATCGTGACGTGCTTAAAGTCTCCAAGCTGGGAAACAAGCTCGGCTTACTGCTGAAACGCTAAGCAGGCTGTGCGTCAAAACAGGAAGGGTATCATGCTCCACCGTGTCTTTACTGCTTCCTCACCGAACCTGTCCATGTACCATTTTCTGGTTCCAGCCGCCGTGACACCAAGGTTGGTCACAATGAATATCAAACCACAGAGCAGCGTCTTGTTGAACAGGGCGCCGTTGGGAGCACCATAGATGGCCATAGCCAGGTACAGGAGACACTCGCAGGTGTAATGGGGGCATATGAGGTATCTGAACATGCCCTCCTCTGGCAGGGAATACTTCTTTAAGCCAGCCAGATGTTTGTGGCATCGGTATTGGTTTACCCAGGCAAAGAGATACGCCAGGAGAGCCCCACCAGTTTTGATCGAGTATGATCTGGTGTCGAAAATGGTCAAGCTCCGGTTCATGATGGACTCTACATGTCTTGTCAACATCCATTGGTTTGGTGATCTCGCGGGGTGGTCGAGAAGACCTACGTGACCCTTCGATCCACAACGACACACTCATGCACAAATAGAAGGACAGGCCTAACAGCCAATGGACGCACCACATCTTTGACTTGGATGGCTTGATGAAGGTTGCGTGCTCATAGATGCGCCTGCTTGCTTGGAGAACCATCATAGTCCAGACCAGTACTACCTGTCCAGGCGCCATGGAGGATTGCGTATCAGATAGAGCAGCTTGTTTCGTAGCTAAGAACTCCAATAGCCTTCCGTTCGTAAGATACTGTGCCAACCAGAAGAACGAACATGCCAGTGACGTGGTGTAAAAGTATCTGAACCATGAATGCGGCACTTGGCCCCAGGCAGTGAGAGTGGCAATTAGCTTCGTAAACCAGTCATCATGGGCGTTGTTCTCTGGTCTTTCCGTTTTCGTTACTGAGCTACGGGCTCCATAGTCCAGGAGATGTCGCCGCGCGTTCGTAGGCGTGACAGCTACTGCTAGGACGCCGCTGCTTAAGAAGATGAAGAAGGCCTGACACCATTGTGCTGGTAATGTCGACCCTATCGCGACGAGGATGGGCGTGTGCCAGGGCTCTGACATCTTGGGTTGACGTTCGTAGATAAGGTACCGTATGATCGCAGGTGAGTGATCATGTTCAAGATCAAAATGTTTGGGTTGAAAGTAGCAGCGGCCGGAAAAGCCTTCTTCCACCGCTCAAGCACCAAGTGACAACCTGCCTTACCCTAAAGTCTAAAAGGAACAGACGTCAAACCCAGTGGCTCATGTATTATACCTGTAGAATTGGTACCACATTGAAGCAGACCTTAGAGCATATGCACATTATGTAGACCTATAGATGGTACACACCCCGTTTTTCAATAAACGACTCGGTCGCAACTGTTTGGGCCGTGTGAGAAGCCTCGCTACTGGCGGAGAGAAGCCCGTGTGCTTGATCAAGTCGAGTGCCGGCGGGATCTGAGCCTAGCACACGTGGCATTTCGAGGTACACCCGCGTCGTCTTACAGCCTGAAATCAGACTTCCGAGTCAGACCACCCGGGTCCGATGCACAAGGGAACCCCTTTGACGGGCGAAAAAGCGAGATCTCGCCGGTTTCCGTTGCCGCGTCATACCTGTACTTCGTGGGAGAGAGCGGCGGTAATGAACCGACGGGATTTATAATTGTGTATGTCTGGTACCTGGATTTGGTGGGTCTCAGATAAGTTGCTGGCGGGGCAGTGAAGCTGTAATAACGCAGGTACCTTATATACATAAGCGCGTGCTCTTGCTCGGGGAGCAGTCGTAGTCTGAAGTGAGATGAACGAAACTCATTAATCACTACTTCTATTAACCTCTACAAATCTGTTGGGTAGCTTTGATCTCGACGCTGCCGCATCCCCGAACCTTCCCTACTTTCCCACTGTCCATCACGCTTGAGACTGCAAACATCATGGCTGTAAGTTCACTTACCCTACACTGGAACTCCAAGCATCTCGTACTCACCTACGCTCCAGCTTCCATGGCCCCAGGTTGTCCTTTTCGGCGATTCGCTCTTTCAGCAGGCGGCAGAAGTAAAGGATGGATTCTCGTTCGAAGCTGCTCTTCAGCAACGTATGTTCAGTTCGCCTATACGACTTACGTTGAAGTGTATAGTGTTAACACCTTAACCAGAGGTCCTTCGCCGCTATGATGTCGTGAACCGCGGCCTCTCAGGCTACAACACATCACAGGCTCTCAAGCATATTGACCAGATCTTCACAAAACCCACAGAAGGTGGCCCAAAGATCAAGTATCTGGTGAGTAGTTTCGTGGTTACACACATATGCACGATGCGCAACTGACGCCAACTCATCTAGTTTGTCCTTCTTGGTGCGAATGACGCCTGCGTCAAGATGCCTACCAACCAGCAACACATTCCCCTAGACAAGTACAAGGAGAACCTGACCAAGATCATCACGCACCCCTTGATCACAGCCCACAACCCCAAAATCCTCCTTGTCACGCCTCCTCCCATAGACGAGATTCACATCACCAAACTTGACCTCGCCTGGGGACACCAAGAAGCCACTCGAAAAGCGAAGATCAGCGCGACTTATTCACAGGCTGTGCGTGACGTCGCCGCCGAGCATCCAGGTACCGTACTTATCGACCTCTGCAAGGCGATCATGGATGTAGCCATCGCCAAGACGCCCGGCTTTGAGCCCAAGACCGGCGTTGCGTTGGGAGATCCGGAGAGTGGTCTCAGGGGATACCTGGAGCATCTGTTGCCAGATGGGCTTCATATGAGTGGAGAGGCGTATCGGATCTTCTTTGATGCGGTCAAGGGTCATATAGAGAGCTGGGACGAGGAGAGTCGCGAGGGTTATACTTTGCCGGACTGGCAGGTTGCGCCGAAGTTGGAGGATTAGGCGTGCTGGTAGAAAGATATAGACGCTTTATCATGACTCCGTGCCGTTCTATACTTCTGTGCCTCACACACAGCAGAGGCAGGTCCTCATGGGCAAATGACTGTATTGCGTGGGAGGACTTGGAATGATAGACCTTGAAGGTTGCATGCTTCATGCACGGCATATCTATTTGGAGTCGTACGGCAGGGTAGCATAGGAAAGCGATTGGAAGACGAACCTGCATCAGACATCCCCGATTGCCCTTGCGCCCATCTTGTCTTTCTCAGATCTCAAGATTTCCGACTTTTGCATGTGAAGGCCACGGTTCGTATAGGTACATGTAGTGCTTGATAAGATTACTGGCATTGGGGTGTGTTACGCAGCTACCTCTAGACTACCTCTAGCTAGGTGTACATCAAATCAGGTACCCCAATGGGGATGAAGCACAGGCCCACACTGCCTGCCTCAGCAACCAACACCCATACGATACCATCTCGAGTACAATCAGTGCCATATCCAAGCACCACTTTCCCCAGTATTCCTGCCAATCTCTCTGGTAACGAAAAATATATGGACACTTGCATGCGCGGCACCCGATTGTCACAACGTCCAATTCCAACTTCTTGCCAGACATCGAGTCTGCAGCTTGGAACAACGGCACGCACTGCTGCACCTTTTCTAGGTACCTGGGTAACCCCTGTCAAATTGCAAGCTGTGCCGTTATCCGCTGCACCAACCAAGTGTCCCGCTACTCAAGGAATCAACCTCATATTCCATTGCCTGCACTGACAACAAGCCAACAACAAACCTTATTTGAGTCCAAGCTTTAGCTCCAGGCTTCAAGACGCCAGTAAACTACCAGTTAATTGACAAGACAAGATATTTCCTTGCCTGGCGCCCACGGAGAACACTGGACGTTTGTCAGCGATCGACAAGACCTACGACACCACACCCATCCTGCCTGCTTATCTCTCAGCCCTACCAACGCTGGGATCGCACCTACGTCTACTGCGACCTGCGGTTCGAACAAAGACATTCCCCCTACGCAGCTGTATTCTCATTCAGTCTGTGTGACTCCTTGTGTGGCAATTCACGTCGCAATCAAATATCGCTGTCGACGGAGCATCAACGGACAACCCGTACCGACCCATCGCCTCGACTGTCGAGCCTCCTAGGAAGGGAGCTGTACAACCGGACTGTTACACATAGACATTGAACTAGGAGGGTTGCCTGACCTTGGGAACGGGGAAGAGCCAGGACGACGCAAGACCTACCGGTCTAGGCGGGCGATGAGGGGGTTGACGGTGCTCGTGCTGTGAGAACATTGGGTTCGCCCTAGACTGTGGTCGCTCTCGCCAGGCTGAGCGCTTACCCCAACGTTGGGAGGTGGCCTGCTTTTCAGTATCCTAGTCCTCTAGATCACCGCCCCAGGTTGCCATCTCCCTAGTGTATCTGGTGAAGGAATCGCACTGGCTACCTAAGGTGGGGATGGATCCTCGCTTCTTCGTCAGTCGAGAAGAGTTTCACAATGTCCAGATGGACGTAAAGCAGGTCCAGTTCCTCCAACAGAATCACACCGAAAGGTTGTTGCGGTTGGAGAAACGTCAGGCAGATGATGCCGCCTTGAAATCACTCTGGCGAGGTACCTCACCTTTTCCGTCCAGTCTTCTCGGCGGTACTCCGCAGCATGGTGAGTGTTTCCTTCCTACGACTTTACCTTACTATTTCTGACTGGAGTGACCAGGGCCCATGCATATGCCGAACGAAGAAGTATTCGATGACTTGGACGATCAGGCACAGAGTATGATCGGGTCCCTGCATCTCGACGCAGATGACGAGCCTACTCGCCGTGGCGCTGCCTCGAGGGCGAACAGCGTCCGTTTCGACGAGAGCGCACTGCATGGTTCCCACTTTGGAGGCCACAATGGACGCCACTCTGGAGACTTTGGCCCGTCACGACCTACTAGTGGTATGGGAGGCCATGCTTTGGAGCGCTCGCTCTCGCACAAGTCAGACGGCAGACACAGCTCAGCCGCACATTCGGTACATAGCATGCAGTCCGGCGTGTCTGGGCGTGCGAGTAGTCTAGGCCTCGACACGAACTTCTCCATGGGAGGTCATGACGATGATCCACCCATTGATATTCCAGAACCACCGCCAGGCATCTTCTACCTGGGCTCGGTCCCCTCCATCATTCGATGTTGGCTCAACACTAACTTTACCTCAAGATCGCTGCTGTATGCTGTTATTTGCACTGGGTCCCAGAAATCAACGGTGGACTTCTCGCTGATCAAAGAGCTGGACTACTCGACTGACATGCGCAGGGATGCCGACGGCGTCTATCGAATAAGCCTGCCAGTCTTCCTTGCCGAGGCCAGGGTCACGCAATCCAACTCCAGATCTCCCACCCCCGCACCTCAGCTGCCCAGTATCATGGCCACCTTCGAAGTGACCGGCCTGGATCAACCTGACAGAACAGATGCCAGTGGAGCGATCCGCATATTCATCGGCAGCGACACGTTACGCATGCACAGCGCCGATATCCTCCTTTCACGGAACCTCATGACTCTATACGGGAATGATCGGGACAAGCTGTCTGTTCCTTTCGTTCGCCCTGAAGATGATAGCATGTTCAAGAACTTGGCCACGACGAATGTAACTGTGAAGGCTCCCAAGCTGAACGCCGGGGCAGCAGAGTTCATATCCACCGACAGGACGTCCAAATATGCACCGCAGGAAGTTGGTATTGATCCGTCGCGAGTTGCGGACAAAGGAACCGAGGCCTCGGATGTCGCATCACCCACCCAGAACAATGTCCTTCGGGTGGAGAAGAGGTCCCCTGCACTGGCTGTTCCCGAGACTCGGCCCGATGCTGACCTACAGGCTCCTGAAGAGCCCAAGCAAACAGAGACGCAAAATCAGGGGAAGGAGTCAAGTTCAGCAAGTGGACCTACTTCACGTCGAGAGTCTAACACGGCCATCCTGGGTTCCTGGCGTCAAGCCGCAGCCACGAATGGCAGCGAGAGAGTGGCCCTAAGCGACTATCAACCGCCTGGCCGCACGCGGTCTATGAAGGTCCTCAAGCCTTCCAAGTCGTCGGCAGCTCTATCCTCGGCCTCAACGTCTTCGGTTCGTACAGGCCCTTCCTACGAGCAGGCCCCACTCTCCAGGACTAGCGGCGAGCAACGACGGAGAAGTCAAGGTGCGGTTCTTCCAGCGGAAACCGGAAGTGGTGCATCCACGTCTGGCGGTAGCACCACTGGCGGGAACGCCAATCGCAACTGGGACAGCAAACGGAGCTTGAGTGGTGGAGGTTCCGCGAACGGTGGCAAAGTGAAGCCCGTCCAGATTGATGGAGGTGGTGGTAAGGGCTCGATACCGCCCACTCCGAGGTCCGCCACAAACCCGTTGGGCAGTGCCTCTGCTTTTAGCTTTTTCAAAGCCCCGACAACAGCTGGCGGCGGAAACTAGAAGCACTTTCTAGATGAGCCGTGAGAAACAGTATGGAAGCTGGATTATGCTTGTGATCAAAGGAACAGGGAGTGAGCATGGTATACATACCAGCAACCTCAGTTTGTCATGGGCGTCCCAGGTTACGAAATCGCGTGTGCTAGGGCCTGGAAAGACATTGAAAAACATAATAACTGCTGGGCGCCTCTGGAGGCGAGAACTGAAGCACTGAGGGTAATAAATAAGAATAAGACTCGAGGCTCCACGAGCCGCAAGCTGGACGGTAGACTAATTACTACAGCGGCTCTCAAACCAATGCTACATAAACATTCATAAGCCACCAGTGCCTTCTCGACTGTCGTGCTCTCCATTTTTAAGTTATAACATAACACTCACATCTTAGCAGCGGCGTGCCCCTTGGTATCATCACCCCCTCCCCCACTCCCCAACAGCGCCGTCAAAGCCTCCTTCGTATCCCGTCCCGTATCCTTCACCAGCTGCACAATACTCTTAAACTCCCCCAGCCCCGCATCCCCCATACACTCATAGATCCAACTCTCACTCGTCGTCACCACACACCCCGCGTGCCTCAGCCTCTCCAACGCGACCCCCACCTCCTCCCGGTTACAACTACTCACCCCATCCGCGATTATATACACCTCCTGCCCCGCCGCCAGCGCATCCAGCGCCGTCTGCGTCACGCAGATGTGGCTCTCGATCCCCACGATGGCGATCTGCGCCCGCCGGCCGCCGAAGTCCTGCGAGATGGACGGCAACCACATGGAGAACTTGGTCTTGTCCACGTCGGCCCTCACGACCGTGGAGGGGAGGTGCGGCTGCAGCTCGGAGACGGTGTTGCCGAGCCGCGACCGGTTCTGCGTCGTCACGTAGACGGGGATGGACAGGGCTTGGGCGGCCCGGAGGAGCTTGGTGGTCGTCTGCAGGACGGCGGGGAAGTTGTGGATGGCGGGGCGGAACTTTTCTTGGATGTCGCAGACGCTGGGGAGGGTTGTTAGTTAAGGATAGTGAGAGAGGAGGTGAGGCTGTCCGTGAGGTCATGGGACGGGATGAGGATGAGGTGGGCATGTGTTAGCTTACAATATGGCCGGGTTCTGCATACGGCGGGTTGGAGTTGGGGAGGCCATGATGAGCAATGGATTGTCGGTCCTCTTGATAGGTAGCAAATCAGGATAGCAAGCAGGATGAAGTCACTGGTATTTACGACGTCTACAACGTGGTTGCTATGATGTTCAGGATCGGGTGTTGACTTATACCCCGGAACGGCTCAATGCGGGACAACGCGGGGTAAGCTCCGGTTCACCGGTAACTACCGGTCTGCAGACTATGTGCCAGGCCTGAGTACCTGGCTAGGCGTGGTATGAAGCTGACAAAAGAAATGCTCATTGCGATACTGTAAAATTGATAATTCGTGGGCAGGCTTTGCACAAGATGCGCCGTGGTGCTGTCGCACAACCTTCAACGGCGCACTGACCTGGCGGTCCTTGTGGTCATGACATTAAAGGTGCAATGGTGCTGTCCATTGCAACCCTGCCCACAGGCAATCAGGGCTTTACAAGGGCCCTCCTGTCACTTGTCATGACCGTTGTCGCCATCTCGCGATGCGATGAAGCAGTGCCAGACTACGTACTGCTCATGTGCATTCGCTGCATTGGCACATTCATGCAGGACACCACAGGGAACCTCGGCCTCCGCTGCTGGCCAGCTGCAACTGGTCTTGGCGCATTAGTGCAGCCGAGCAAAAATTGTAACTGGGGCCGTTGTGGAGACAATCTGATCCAGGGGTTTGATTTAGGGGACTGTTGACGACGAGGGCGCATTAGCAGCGAAATTAGGAGCTTTCTGGCATCCAGAATTGGAAATCTGGAAACAAAACTTTATCTCCCTCCTCAACCACACGGACACTCCTGACAGATAACGCAACGACGAGGGCTTACCGACCTGTACCTACACAGCAATTGACCCAGGAGCGACACCAACGTCTTTCCTACGCAACGGTGGGCTGACATCAGCCACGAAGCCTCGGATCGCAGTTCTGCACGTCACTCCTTTACATCCGGCAGCTCCTCGATCTATCGCACATCTCCCGCTGTTTGCGCCACGTTCACTTGCGAGTCCTCGGCCATTGCACAGCTATAGCAGAAACGACGAGGGCCTGAGAGAAATATATCTCGAGAGGAAGCGGAGAAGGGAGCACCAGGCGCATTAATCCCATCCCATTCACCATGGCCGAACCGTTCCCAGAGTTCAACACGGGGGCAGACTTCCCACCATCACCCAATGCGGCGCCCCGACGGAGGCGAGCTTCTAGCCGTCTCGGTGACGATGTGCAGGTTGGCGATACGGGTGCCCCAGCTCTAGCCACCAGCTTTGGCCATGAACACCAGAAGGTAACTACTCCGCCGCTTTCGTCCCAGGGCTTCTGTCAAGGTAGCATACCTCTAATCTAACCACGAAACCCCCCAGGCAAACGGCAGCGCAAACCACCAACTCTCCTCCGCACAAGCCAAAAAGGCCGGCACCCGACGCCGCGACCGGCCCTTCCACAAACGAGTCCTCTCCTACGCAAAGCGACACACCTGGACCGTCCCGCTCGCGATCCTCCTCACCTTCGGCCTCCTCTACGCCCTGAACCCGTCCGAGTCCAACCCGGTGCATCACTTCATCTTCCTCTCCTACAAGCTCCCGCAGCCCGACCCCTCGGTCCCGGCGCAGTACGGCAAGGGGAAGTGGGACTTCGCCTTCTTCTCCTTCTACACCATCGTCCTCTCCTTCACGCGCGAGTTCATCATGCAGCAGGTCCTCCGGCCCTGGGCGCGCCACGCCGGCATCCGCAGCCGCGGCAAGCAGGCGCGCTTCATGGAGCAGACCTACACGGCGCTGTACTTCGGCGTCATGGGCCCCGTCGGCATGTACGTCATGTCGCAGACCCCCGTGTGGTACTTCTCCACCTACGGATTGTACGAGGGCTATCCGCACAAGAGCCACATCGCCGTCTTCAAGTTCTACTACCTCTTCCAGGCGGCGTACTGGGCGCAGCAGGCGCTGGTGATGCTGTTGGGGCTGGAGAAGCCGAGGAAGGATTTCAAGGAGCTGATCGGTCACCACGTCGTCAGTCTGGCGTTGATCTTTCTGAGCTACCGGTTCCATTTCACGTATATGGGGTTGGCGGTCTATGTTACCCATGATATCAGTGATTTCTTCTTGGCTGTGAGTCCATTCTTCCACAGTCTTGCACTCTTTTCCTCCAGTTACTGACCCAACTCGGTTATAGTCCTCCAAGACTCTGAATTACCTAGACCACCCCATCACCGGCCCGTACTTCTTCATCTTCATGTGCGTCTGGATCTACATGCGCCACTACCTCAACCTGCGCATCATCTATTCCCTCTTCACGGAGTACCGCACCGTCGGCCCCTACGAGCTGAACTGGGAGACGCAGGAGTACAAGTGCTGGATCGCCCTCTACATCACCTTCTTCCTCCTCGCCGCGCTGCAGAGTCTCAACCTCTTCTGGCTCTTCTTCATCATCAGGATCGCGTATCGGTTCGTGGTCCACCACACGGCGAACGATGATCGCAGTGACGATGAGGAGAGCGAGGGGGAGGAGGGAGAGGAGAAGAAGGGCCTCAAGGAGGAGAAGGGGATGGAGAAGCCACAGCTGTTGGTTACCGGCACGGATGACAAGGTTGAGGTCGTGGATGGGCCGAGTTTTGCCGAGGTGGCCGCCAGTGGAGTAACGAGTAATGGAAGTGCGAAGAAAAGGGGGAAGAAGTGAGTCTCGCGAAGAAAGGAAAGGAGTCGAAAGCCGGCCCTCGGCTGAAGATGTCGGATGTTTTACATGAGAATTTCATGGGGGGGCAAAATGGGTGTATTATAGGCGTTACGATGGAAAGCCCGGCTTAGCATCGGTGTATGATTGCATTCGCGCTTCCTGGAGGACATATGGGGTGGTTGAGAAACGGAAACTCTTGGGTTGGATGGTCACAGACACACAGTGGGGACTTGCAAGAGCCTGGGAAAGGCAGATACTTCATGAAGGAAAAGCAGGTTTTGAGGACATTGTGTCCTTTAGAGGTATGATGTGAAGCAGTGGAAACTGAGGGAGGCAAACTCAGTGGATAGATGGATGCTTGTTGGAGATTTCTTCATGTTATCTTCTTGTACATGTTGTGTGAGGTTAATGATAGTCGTTCTGATCAACACCAGATATACCTTATGTTAATAACACTTTCATTCTTTAGGCAGGCCAAGCTGTGTTGTTAGGATCCCCTTGCTGCACGAGCTTCGCACTCCGTACATAGGACAGAGTACACCAGGCTAGCAAGACATTAGTCTCATCTAATGCAAAGCAGTTCTTGCCGGTATCACTGGCTACGCCATCAAGCTCTCTTCCGAGGAGCAAGTAACAAACTGCCACTATCCACACACACCTGTGCAAGAAACAACAGTACAAAACCGCCTCGAACGTCTAGTAACGTGATGCTTGTCCCTCCTGATGCTGATGCACTATGCAGACTTTCTAAACATGTCTCTGGAAGCAGGTCTGACAACGTCGACTTATACTCAAACGTCTCACACCCCTGCCACAAGACGTGGTATCATTTCAAAGACAAAAGATGCCGCAACCCCCCTCCTTTCCGTTCCATTACTGCTTGGACTGTACTCCCCAAGAAGTCGTAAAAAAGCAAATGCGCCAACCGGCTTTTCCGCGTGTATTTTCTTGCCGAAAAAAAAAGAACTCCTCCCATATGCAAATCATGGTATTACGTTGTGTGCTCTCTGTCGAGAGGGTTCACAGATAAAAGTTGCAGTCGTAATCAGTGACAACAGATATTAAACGATTAGACGAGAAGGAGTGAAAGTTAGTGAGAAACGTCGTGTCGTGTCGTAATAACGTAAGTTCGTGGTGATGCCCCGTCTATAGTTGGTGTACCAGTTTTGGAGGGGATGTGAGTGCTATACAATTGGTTAATGAATTGTGTGGTGTGTGACGATGCATTTCGAAGAACATTTGGCTGTGTTGCAACCAAATATATCCTCAAGCTGCTGCTCGAACGTAGGATGACATGGCTGGACGTGCGGTACCGTTATGAGACAGTCCCCTTGGCTCGTCATGCGTGTGTGAATGACAACCGTCGGAGTCATGGTCGTCGGAGCCAGCCTCGGAGCCAGCATCGGACCCGGAGCTGGAGCCGTGGCCATTGCAGTGCGGGCTGTTCATTCCAGTCTGCAAAATCGTGGAGGACTCGATGCTAGCGTAGCCGTCGGACTCATCCGCATGGTGGCCATGATCGGTGGGAGAGATGTTAGCTCTCGCCAGAAGTTTGTTAGCCTTCGTCGTAGCGACCCGGGCGACGTAGACGGCTCTCTCCGCCCGACAGTGTCGATCCCACATGGACGCATAACGGCCACCAAGAGCCAGCAAACTCTCATGCGTGCCTTTCTCAGCAATCGTGCCGTTGTGCAGAACAATAATCTGGTCGGCATGTAGAACTGTGGACAAGCGATGTCTGTGATCTCTAATTAGTTGTCAAGCCAGCAGCAAACAGGAAGTGGATGGACGCACGCGATGATGAGGAGTGTCCGGTCCTGACCCAAAGTTCCATTAATCAACTTGGACTGGATCCTCTGCTCCGTCTCACCATCCAGAGCCGAGGTTGCCTCATCGAGCATTATGATCTTGGCCCTCTTGAGAATGGCTCGAGCGATGGCGATGCGTTGCTTCTCCCCACCGCTGAGCCGAAGACCTCTTTCGCCCACATTGGTGTTGTAACCGTCCGGGAATCCCATGATACGGTCATGGATGGCCGCTGCACGACAAGCCTCGTATACGTCCTCGTCGGTAGCGTCGGGGTTGGCGAACTTCATGTTGAACATCAGGGTCTCGTTGAAAAGGATGGTGTCCTGAGGAACGACGCCGATGAATTTGCGGACCGAGTCTATCGTCAGGTCTTTGACATCTTGGCCGTCAATCTCAATGCTTCCCTCTTCGCAGTTATAGTACCGAAACATAAGCCGAAAGATGGTCGACTTGCCCCCGCCGGACTCGCCAACGAATGCGGTGGTCGTGCCAGGCTTGCACTCGAAGTTGAGGTTTCGGAGAGCTGGTCTGCGGTGATCATAGGAGAACTTCACGTCCTTCCACCGGACATGACCAGTGCACTCGGTGAGTTCCTTCGCACCCGGTCGGTCGACGACGCTAGGCTTGATGCGAAGAAGTGCCAGCAGTCTCTCGCCGGCAACCATGGACTGCTGGATAGTCTTGTAGAACGTAGCGAAAAAGTTAAGCGGGCCCTGCAATTGGTTCAGGTACGTCATCATGGACACAAACTGCCCAACGGTTCGTGTTCCCCACCAAACTTGGACGGCACACATGGTGACAATGGCACCGAAGCCGGTCGCAAACACGGCGGTCTGGGCGATATTCATGTTCTGGGCACCGTATAACACCTTGGCCTCGGCTGTCTGAAACTTTGTTATAGCTTCCCGGTAACGCGAGAATTCCCGTTGCTCAGCGTTGAAATATTTGACCGTCTCGTAACTCGTGATGGAGTCGGTCTTGACAGCATATTCGGCTCGGTCCAGGTTGACCATCTCGCGGCGCTCGTCAACCCTAGTGCGAGCCATCTGCACGGATATGTGGAGGTAGTAGAACGTCATGATCGAGACGGCGAGCGCATAGACGGGGCCAAACTCCCAGTAAAAAAAGAGGATGGCGATGAACAAATCAAACATCATGGGCAGTACATTAAACGTGACCTGTTCGAGAAACGTGTTGATGGCGTCGCCCTTGTTCAGGGCCTGGCAGACTTCTCCGGTATTTTTGCTCAGGTGAAAGTCCAGAGACAAGGAATGGACGTGTTCGAATGACCTGGTCGCGATAGCCCGAAACGCATGCTGGTTCACAGGAACCCAGATGATGCCTCGTATCGCTCCAAGGATCCCGGCATTACCTTGGAGAGCCTTGTACAAGACGAGAATGCACAGAGGAGACCACTGCATGGCTTGTCCGTCCTGTACGGTGGCGGTGAGCATGCTGATGACTTTCCCGATCTGCATGGGGAACAAGACGTTGACCGCTCTCATGCCGATAACCAGTACTACGCACAGTAGTACGGTCAGTTGGAGTCGCAGGTTGTCGCGAGGCCAGAGATATTGAAAGAAGATTCCATAGCCACGGCAGTACTCCCACCATGTTTTGTGCGGAACCTTCTTGGGCCGGTAGAAGGCGGCTCCATCATCTTTCTGCTCGTAGGACGATCCGTTCAGACTGTCATTTGCGAGTGAGCGCGGATGGTTGTCGGGAGAATGTGGGCGGCTATCGGTGTCGTAACCAGTTGTTTCATGCCGTCCCAGAAGTGGAGTGTTTTCGCCGGCAAAATCATGTTGATTTTCATCAGCTATCGAATCCCGCTGTTTGTGATAACTCTTGGCCGCCACAATAAGATATAGGGCTACCAGATTGGCAAGGAAAATGGTCCGGAGGAGCATAGGGACGACTTGTATCCACTCCCAGTCCGCTCCAGTGGATCGATCTCGGTTGCTCTGCCCTCCTGATGATGGCGCAGGTTCTTCGACCACGTGAGACGTTGCCAACTCGTGAATGATGGATGTCGTAAGAATGACCGTCTCTTGAGCCACAGCAATGAACCAGACCACGCAGTGGGCCATATTTGGTGTGTTGTTCCATTGTACCAAGGTTAAGAGGACGTAGAAATGGAAGAAGAAGCCTCCAACAACGTAAACCTAGGGGTAGGTAGGTAAGCAGGGCGAGTCAGCTATTAGGCGCACTGAAGCATAACTCACGATCTCATCGTCGCCAAATTGTGAATCAGGCGCTGGGTCCAGTATCCGGGGAACCAAGGTAACGGCGTCGACGACGAAGGTGAGGACTACGAGAAGGGAAACGGCCTGGAAGACCCCGCGAGCCCATTTTCCCATATGAACTCGGAGCGGAAGGCGGGTTGCCCAGTTCTTCAAAACGACTGGTGAGGGTTTGCCCTCTGATGCGGTGCTTGCTTGCTCCTCTTCCTTGGGTTTCGAGGAAAGAATGCTGCATGTTGCCGCTGAGAGTATGAAGGCGACGAGGAGAATTGCTGGGTAACAGAGCATGATCCTGCCGCGCCATACCTCGGCGCCTGTGTAAGGACTCACAGGCGAGGTCATGTTGGCTGCATGCAGATTAGGTGCATGCATCTTGGCCTGGTTGATGTGGTTAGCATTGCATTGTAGGTAAGTTTGTCGTCTGATGAACTGTATAGACACTTACGAGTTCAGGGGAAGTAAACTAAGCCGGTCATTGCCTGCCGCGCCTAATGGAAGGCTTTAGAAAGCAGGGATGGAAAGTGTTGAAACTCGTAACGGTCGTTAGACCTGCTGAGGCCTCTCTAGCGCGCTCTCACGAAGAGTGGCCTAGTGGTGGGGCTAAAAGCCGGCCAGGTGACAGACTCTGTGTGGCAAAAGTTAGTGGTTGAACTTGATTCTACGCGTTCGTAGTGTAGACTAGACAAGTTCGGGCGACCATGTTCAGTCAGCAGACCTGGCTTGAGCCTGGGATCCGTTGCATACAGCATAGCTTATTGCCGTCGCGAAGTCTTGGGGTCAACATACATAGGTCGTCAAGGAGGCGCAGAAGGCTAGACCGAGCTGTAAGCCAGCAGCCCTGGTAATACAAAGCGGATTGAGCCGAGGCCGAGGTGAAGAAAACGGTTAACGAGCGGCAGCAACTCCCTGCTGTTGTCGGAAAGTCGAGAGGAAATAGGAGACAGATGCAAATGGGAGGATTAAAGAAGAGAGGGAAAAAGGATCCAGGTTGCGGTTGAGAGTTCGAATGGTAAACATTCAACTCAAAGCCGCAGGAGGAGTCCTGTTCCTGATGAAGAGACCCGGCCTAGGTCCTCTGAGAAGGGCAAAATGTGGGTATGGATACTGCGCTAAACTTATCGCTTGAAGTTGCGTGCGGCAAGGGACCTGTATCCGGCCTCGTGGTTGGCCGGTTGAAGCACTTGCCAGAGGGTCCAGGTCTGCAGACTCGGGGGCCCCACCGACTAGTAACCACTCGGAGTCCTTGTGATTGTGTCACCGCCTGGCCCATTACCTGCTGCAGCCAAGCACGAAACGACTTCATGAATAGAGGAAGAGGGTTGGTGGGTTGGGTTGCTCTTCTTGTTTTCCATCGCTATTTTGCTTTTTCCTCCTGCTGCATTGCTCAAACTGCCTGATGTCAACACCCGAGCTATAATATGTTTGCTTTACATTGTGATGTCGCCTTGGGCTGCAGTTGCGCGGATGTTGTGTAACTCGTTGAGCCAGGAATTGCCCGAAACACAACTACCCGATCGTTCCCACCCGAACATGAGTTAATCGACAGACTTGTCATACCATATTCTCTGGGGGTGAACTCCTGCTGTACTTGTGTACTCAATGCATCTGGAAGGGTCACAGAAACCAACTTGCTCCACGCCCAGTAGCGACAAGAGGACGGATACACCAATATCAGACCGTCCATACCAATTCGAAACCCGGATAGTGTACTCCGGATTGCCTAGAGGACGAAGTCGGCTTTGGACGACACAAGAGAGGCGGCCGATGTAGGAGAATTGACTTGGCATCATGTCCTGGAGAATGGTCGACGGCTTGATGACGATTCTGACGGCGACTCAACATGCATATTAACCCAATCCCGAGTTCTGTGGTTAACCATACGGCTCACTTCCATTCAGGGCCTGTCTCACTCACCGCCTTGTTATTGAGACAGGGCTTGCATCAAGTTGCATACCAGCATGCATGGCCAGCCACATCACCTGAAGGCCCATGGGCTAAGGTGTAGGGTGCAGCGTGCTAGGGGCAATGGAACACTGGCCGGCGAGTGCTACCGCTGACCGATGGCCTGAAGTCAGGTTAGACACCTGCATGCCCGTGCATATGGTGTGCGCACACCTGCATCAGCACCGGACACCCTCTCGCATGCAGGCCACTGAACGGTGGCCAGCGACCCGAATGAGAGGAAGCACTCTGGGCCCCCTCCTTCGTGGTTGTCAAGACTTGAGTCGACGATCTGGAGTGGTGCGCTAGGGAAACATGGTGGGTGGGGTCTGGGTGGAGCCGGGGAGCCGCTCTGCAATGATATCCCACCGATTCCCAGCTCCAGCTGTTCATCCTTGGCAATTGCCAATTGGACGGCAGGGGCCAACGGCTGGTTGCCGCGGGGCACTTTCGACCAACGCTGCCAATTACCCTTCTAGTGCCGTAAGTGGCTCGCATCTTAAACATGCTATTTGGCTGAGGTCTGGTAGTTGCTTGTCGTCAATATCGAGCTTCCGTGGGGCCGGCTCGTGTTGTGTAGCGAGCCGGCAGAACCTGGACGTTGAGGACGTGCTCGGCTGTGCTCTGTGGTCAGTTCAGACAACCTTCTTCCGCAAGTGGTCGCCCTACAATGGCTGGCTCTAGGCGTACAGAGTACAGCAGCGCACCCTTCCACGGGCCCGACTAATAAACCTAACATATCGCCATGGCGATACACCACCGAATTCCAACTCGTCAATCATCAGTCGAACAATGACCAGGCTGGTTGCCAGCTTGTATTAGTCGGGCAGGCATACATGAACATCTGGTCTGACAACTTACTATCTAACTTACTGAGTCCTGCTCTCCTTCAGAGCGCATGGAGACAAAGTCAACGTCGGATAACAACCTATTCTCATTCGACACCGGGCACTGTTTCGAGGACCAATCGCACCCGAGGTGTTTGTGTTCTGGCACATGTCCAGTCTGAGCTGTGTTGGTATTCCAGAATCTGGGGCGGTTGGTAGCTGTTACATTCAGTCTATGGCTCTTCTCATGGCCAGCACAACCATACGCGGCGTCCAGCGCATCTACTATTCACTTGCTCACCCCCTATAGATGAGCCATGCAGCCAGAAATGACCGGTCTGGCCATGAATGCAAGTGCCAGCTGGACACTGTGACTGACTTGTCATGCTTGTCGATCCTTCTACCGCCAATGACCAAAGTCTGGGTCGGACTCGGGACGGACAACGACCGTTGCATATGTTGATTCAAGGTATTTTTGGATTACCCACAGCCGGTTACTTGGAACATCGTCATGTCTCGGGCGCGCACGGTCGAGTAACGTGTTCTGCATATGGTCTGGATCACAGACCGTTTTCCCCTTTTGGCAGGTTGACGCAGCCGAAGCCCTCACCGGTCTCTCCCGCGCCTCTCCTTCGACACCGAATCTCTGCCGTCCATCAGCGGCATATCATAATGTGCTATACTCCCTGTGGCCTAGAATATTCCAAAACTTAACCCGAGACACTGTCTGCTGCCCGCTTATCTTTGCGTCCTTATCAGATCTTCCCTATATGATCACGACATATGCCAACACTCCCGCTTGGACCAGGTATTCTTGCTGGACAGGGGCCATGGTAGTTGTTGTCGCTTGCGATCAATAGCCTCACCGGCTTGATAAGTCATTTTTAAACCACACCTTTTTGACAAGGCTGCGGAAAATAACATCTATGACAACAAGCACGACCGTCTCACCTTGCTTGAGAACAATAGAGAGCTAAAGGGCTCGATCTTAGGCTTTGACTCCTAAGCCCACCGAGGGCGCCTGGCCAGGTTCATAACCGCTTGGTTAGAACGACTCAAGTCATATGGTGAGATGGCCGAGCGGTCTAAGGCGCTACGTTAAGGTCTTCAAAACCTTAAAACATCTGTTATCCGTAGTCCGAAAGGGCGTGGGTTCGAATCCCACTCTCATCAAATATCTTTTTGGTCACGTCTCCATCGACAGAATCATGTGAGTGTGTGCTACTTCTTTTTGGGCAGGAGTAACCGATATGGCACGGCTTACAGGTATTTCCCGGTACTTCATGTTTTTGTTACACAGTAACAATGGGCAGGGTCACGAACGTGGTCACAGAATGGCAGGGCTTGTTGATGGTATGCTGGTGCCTTGTCCTTAAGACCCAGATTTGGTTCGACAGGCTATAATCCATCCCAGGGACCATCCCACGAAGCGACTTGCCAGTATGCACCTGTTAAGAACCCCGGAGCTCATGGACTGGCATACATCTTTGGCGAACAACAGCGTCAGATTTGTAAGCCTAATTGTGCTTCAAGTCCGTCCACCGCGGCAACTCAGAGGCACTTACACTTGTAAGCAGGTTTATAACATTGACAGACACCTCTCCACATCGGGTAGGCCTCAGCCGAGAACTAGGTGCTGACATATATCACATATACCACCTTGGGCGTCGACCATGTATGCATACCCTATGCTTATAATAGTTTGGTCGTACGACAACGTAAAGCCCAGGTAACAACAGGTCCAAGGGTACAAGCTGTCGTGTCATGATATATTTAGTCAGTTTCGCCTCAGGCTTATGCCCCAGACAGGTTGCTGCCACCAACACAGAGTCTAGAACCCATGAGCGGTACCATCGTGCGTGCCAATGTACCTTGCAGTACCATGAAGCCTTTTCGAATACTCACACGTGTCAAGAGCAGCCCTAATCTCCTTTGTGCTGCAGCGGATGTACCCCAAAAGATGCTCGTGATAACTCAGACGCTCCCCTTCACTGGAAGAATTTCACAAGCTTGATGAGCTGCTGGAAACGGTTGCTGTTCGGTAAGACATCCTGCCGCATATACTTGTTCAAAGTCATGTGGCCGCTAAGACGAAGCAATTACCAGATTGGGAGCTCAAGGCAAGTTGCACACGCCAAAGGCTCCGCTTTCACCCGCAGGGCCGCAACAACACCCTAAATCCCTTGTATCGCCCCTCCTGTTACAACCGGCGCTAGTATCTGCACTAACGATAGCCTTGTGTCTGCCCATTCGAGCTTCTCAGCCTTGTAAACTTACACCAACATTACCACTTTACAAGCGATCGACTTTCGGGAACATAGCTTTTGTACGCCATTCACGCTCCTTATTGGTCCAGTCTGAGCTAGTATTTCTCATAAAGCAAGAAAACGGTCAAAACTAACTGGCACGGCGCAGAAACAGACCCGACTGTCGTACGATTCCACATTGTCTGGGCAGAGTTAGATCTCTGGATAAGCAGGAAGGGGAACTTCCCTTGCAGCCCGGCTCCGTTCAAAGAAACAAAATCAGAATCGATTGACTCGTAGGACTCAAGATACACAAGTAACACCACACAATGGCGACCGGCCCATCATCAACACCGGTCAAAGTACCGGCTTCCGCAACCAGTTACACACCCGCCACACAAGACCAAGATCTCCGATCACAGATCAACGCGATACTGATCCGAGACGGCCACATCGTCAAGTAATGCGTCCCTTCCTTTCCCTTCCACCCATCCCCTCCACCACCAAGCTAACACTCCCTCCCCCCATCCAGAATCCAAGAAACCCTCCTCCACGCCCTCAACGCCCACTCCTCCAACTGGCCCACCCTGCTCCAAACCCACGCCCTGACCCTCCTCCGATCAGGGGAGGTGACTTCCTTCCCGGCCCTCCTCTCCCGCGTCCTGGACGACGTTCGATCCGACACCCTCCTCTCCTCCCCCGGCACCCACACCAACGGCACGAACGGGTCCGCCATAGAAGTCAAGAAGCCCAACGGCACCAGCTCCGACGACAAGCCGAACCTGGTCCTGCCGCAGGCGGTGGTCGACGAGGCGTTGAAGGTCACGCGGGAGAGCCTGGAGGAGGTGTGTGAGATTGAACCGGATAAGACCTAGGAGGCCAAACAGAAGGGTCGAGCAAGGAGGGGGAAACGGCGGGCTAGATGATACATCTCCGGGAAGGGTGGTGATAGGGGGCATATCACGGGAGACGATGGACAGCTGCAATGTCCTGTAGTGGGGAGGGCTAAGACTACGTATGATGAAATTGCCTATGGGTTTGGACATTTGTCGTGGGTGGAGGGAGCCGGGCGTATAAAAAGAACCAATGTCGGGAGCTGTTGGTGGTTGGTGAATACGGCAAAGGCACGGACGACTGGCATTACCGCGCGAGAAGAGGCAAGGAGATAACGCTTCTTGCATTCTACGACACGCCTTTTTTTCTCTTTCTAGACAAACCATTAGGGCGTCACGGCGTTAGAGGGCATGATAGACAGGTTATGGCAGGTCTTCATCTGCAGGGGAATGGAGAGCAACGTCACGTTATCACACTGCAGAGTAAATGAGAAATGTGCAAGATATGTTACCCCTATTCGTCAAAGCGAGGAGTAACTGACTCCGGTACGTCTGCTTAGTGGTACATGGTGCACATTTCACCAGGCCGATCGCATTCATGAACAGAACAAACAGAAGACATGAGAACCGTGCCACGAAAAATCAATTACCGCGATCTACCATAAAAAGACCCTAAAATGGGCCATGATCATTCAAGGCATCCCAGCATGTAGACAGAGATGCCACCTCTACCAGACTCCTCCTTTCTTCAGTTGCTATGCCATCCGCACCCTGACCAACCCATTCTACTGCGTGTGTAGGCCGGGTACGCTAGGATGGCTCAACCGCGTACCAAGCAATAGGAAATATTAGAATACATTGACCCGCAAGAATCCGCCAGTTCTGATCGGATATCTTTAGTCGTAGAGATCATCATCGTTGCCAGCGTCGCCGAACCCGGCACCGCCGCCACCGGTGGCATCGGCCGCACCAGCAGCTTCGGGGAACTTGAAGAACGCACCGGGGCCAGCGTTCTTCATCTGCTGAGCGAAAGCCTCGTACCGGCGAATCTCAACGTCGCTGACGGAGCGGCGAGCCATCTGCATGGCCTCCTCGAAATGACGCTTGGTGAGCTGGGGAACGGGATCCTCAGCGTCATCTTCCATCTCGATATCCTCACCAGCAGCCTCTCTCTCCTTGGTGCGGCGAATGTCCTCGTCGATAGACTCCTTGATGGCGATCTTCACAGCGCGCTGGGTGATGAAGCCAAGATCGGCACCAGAGAAGCCATGAGTCTTGGAGGCGATGAAGTCGAGATCGATGTCGTCAGCCATGGGGGTCTTGCGGAGCTGAGCCTTGAGAATGCTGAGACGACCGGCTTGGTCGGGCAGAGGCACGTAAATCAGGGAGTCGAGACGACCAGGACGGCAAAGAGCAGGGTCAAGCTGTTCAGGTCGGTTGGTAGCACCAATGACGAAGACGTTCTTCTTGGAAGTCATGCCGTCCATCTCTGTTGAGAGTAATTAGAATACTGGCCTGGTCAAGAAGTTGAAGTAAAACATGGTGGATAACTTACCGGTCAGAAGCTGGTTGACGACACGGTCACTAGCACCGCCAGCGTCACCAACAGATCCTCCACGAGCCTTGGCGATGGAGTCCAACTCGTCAAGGAAGACGATACAAGGAGCAGCAGCGCGAGCCTTGTCGAAGATATCACGAATGTTGCTTTCGGACTCACCGAACCACATGGAAAGCAGCTCAGGACCCTTGACAGAGATGAAGTTGGCAGCGCACTCGTTGGCAACAGCCTTCGCCAACATTGTCTTACCCGTACCAGGGGGTCCGTAAAAGAGGACACCACGCGAGGGGGACATGCCGAACTTGAGGAACTTCTCGGGGTGGTCGACAGGGTATTGGACCTGCTCCTTGAGCTCCTGCTTGACGGTATCCAGACCGCCAATGTCCTCCCACCGCACGTTGGGAACCTCGACAACGGCGACCTCGCGAAGAGCAGAGGGGTTGGAGACACCAAGGGCGAAGCGGAAGTTGTCCATGGTGACGCCCAGGGAGTCGAGGACCTCGGCATCAATGGTATCCTCGTCCAGATCAATGAGATCCATCTTCTCACGAATCTGCTGCATGGCGGCTTCAGAGCAGAGAGCGGCAAGATCGGAACCAACATAACCGTGGGTCTCGGACGCAATTTGCTCAAGATCGACATCGTCACCGAGCTTCATGTTCTTGGTGTGGATCTGGAGGATCTCCAGACGGCCAGTTGGGTCAGGAACACCAATGTCGACCTCACGATCAAACCGACCAAACCGACGAAGAGCGGGATCGATCGAGTTGGGCCGGTTGGTGGCGGCCATGACAACGACATTGGACCGAGCCTTCATGCCGTCCATGAGCGTCAGGAGCTGAGACACGACACGGCGCTCAACCTCTCCGTTGGTCTTGTCACGCTTAGGAGCAATCGAGTCAATCTCATCAATGAAGATGATTGCAGGGGAGTTCTTCTCGGCCTCCTCAAAGGCCTTGCGGAGGTTGGACTCGGATTCACCAGCCATCTTGGACATGATTTCGGGTCCGTTGATCAGGAAGAAGAAAGCGCCGGTCTCGTTGGCCACGGCACGAGCCATGAGCGTCTTACCGGTACCGGGAGGTCCATAGAGCAGCACACCACGCGGGGGCTTGATACCGATGGACTTGAAGAGCTGAGGATGGCGCAGAGGCAGCTCAACCATCTCACGGATTTGAGCCATCTGCTTGCGACAGCCACCAATGTCGTCATAACCAACCTCGTTGAGGTTGTTCTCCTCCTCGTCACGCTGAAGAGGTTCTCCCTCACAGTGAATCACCGTATCTTGGGCAACGATGCCATACTCTGGGGGATCGACCTCAACAACCTTGAACTCAACCTGCCGCATGCCGCCACGGACCGTGAAGAGGTCACCTTGTCGTACTGGTCGGTAAGCCTCACGGAAGTATGGGGCGAGGAAAACATCGAAAAGAGAGCCAGTGATGCCTTCGACGGTATCGGCGATCGGGAGAACAGCAATACGCTTGGCCTAGGATGGGTTAGAAGCTAGAGGTCACAGAGGCTTAGTTGGGGTTAAACTTACGTATTTGATGTCGGGGCACGCGTGAATAGTGACGATGTCACCGTGCTTCACACGAAGGTTGTGACGAACCACACGGTTGAGGCGAGCGCTTCCGTCATCAAGCTCGTCGTCCGCCAAGACAATCAGAACAGTGTCCTTTCGCTTCTTGCCACGAACGAGAACGGTGTCACCGCGGAACAACTGGAGAGCGTCCATGGTTGCGTTTGAGAGCGCAATGATGGAGTTGTCATCGTTGACGGCATCGGTAACCCTGCAAAGTTGACTGTTAGCAAGCATTCACGCGAAATATGCTCTTGCAAGCTTAGTGAGAGGCGGCCAAACATACATCAGCTGGTTGGGCTTCTTCTTCTTTTTCAGGATAGCTGTGGCGGTATCATCCTCGTCCTTATGCTCGGCGCCCGAAACATCTTGGAGGTTGACCTTCTTCTTGGTCTCGCTGTGGGCGGGATCCTCAATATGGCCCATCTTGTCGAGGGCTGCCGGTGATCTAATGTATTGTGTTTGACTCTAATGCGGCGAAAGTGGGAGGCGTATGGCCGACTGCTGAAATCAACCAAAGGGAAAAGGTTCTAAACAAAGTACTTGAGGAATGAGATCGTCTCTCGTTGCAAATGCGAGAGATCGATTTATGGCAACTGAAGGATGGAAGTGGGTTGATGATGGAGTTTGGGTTCGGGAGAGGTAAAGGCACGGTCAAGGGCCAGCTGTTGAAGTCGGGAAAGGCGAATGTTAGGTAAGAACGTATGAGCAGGCACCTCGAATGACGAATGCGACCTGAGAGCCTGGACCGTGCGAGGGGTAAAGTGGGTTGCTTTGCCCGGCTGCGACTGGCTGTTCCTATCTGCTGTGGCCCAAGCTCTTTTACTATATCTGGCAGCGGAAGCTTCCTTTACTTTCCAAGTGCTGACAGATTTACCTCCTCTATCACGGTGAATCAGACGGAGGCAATGTCCATACGTGGCTTATTGATTCAACTCTGATGAGGTGATGCAGTTACATCCACATGCATTACCTCTTGTACTTCTTGAAGGTGCCGTTTCGGAATGTTTCGCGTTTCGACTTGAATCCGCACCTTCCTTCGGAGCCTGGCCGCAACCGCGCCATGTGCAGTGCTTCCTTACGTTCCTATCGTTCGGGAGAAGATGGTTTGACGACGACCCCGACGGGGCAGTCTTTGCGACAGCTTATTGGCAGTGTACTTGAACCGTCTTACCGGGTATGCTACCAGTTGTCTGCATGACGAGCTTTAGTCTGTCGTCTTGATATGTTAGCCTACAAAAGTGATGAAGCGTGGTCACATTGTTGCCATGTCATAGGTGGTGAAGCCGTTCACTGCATAGCACTTCAATTTTGGACGGGACTTCCTGAGCCCAGAGGCTAGCGGTCTGCAAGTATACACGAAAGTCGGTATTTGCTTATGAGTCCTCATCACTGGTCCTTCTTACAAGAGTGAATCTGGGAGTATAGCGCCGTACGAGCAATCCACGAGGTTCGAACACAGGCAATTGGCATGAGTACGAGACGGCCAGAGCCCAACACACACACGGACTCATGTGTCTGGGACGACAAAGTCATCTACCAATCAATGCTACTTCTCCTCTGTGTCGGGCTCCAGGTTGTACGATGACTATAACCACTATGCCTTTTCGACTGTTGGGTATGGATGCGCAGGGACGGTGTTTCGATGCTTTCTGCTTCTGAGCTTTGATGATGTTGATAAGAAGACTTGGCGTGCACTATTTACAATAATGGTTCTGTGGTGTAGTGGTTATCACGCTTCGTTCACATCAAGTGAGCATCTTCCGAAGAGGTCCCCGGTTCGAGCCCGGGCAGGATCATAAGCTTTTGATTCATGGGGCAATGGTGGTCATCACCAGCTCTCTTTTGCTGCCCTGGACAGTTCTCTCACTGAATATCTGACCGGTAACTGTAAAACCACGTTCATGTAAGGTTACTTGCTTTTGCAGAGATGCTTTGTCAGGAGGTCCATCTGGATGATATGTTTTGTTGAGAACCGAAAAACAATCTTGTGCAAGGAAGGAGCTCTTAGCATCTGTTCTCAAAATGCCATAACATTTTCCCGCCCGTAACAACTCCAAGCAATGCAACTTTTCACTACAATACCGCGGTGCGTGGTTCATATGACTCCATCCAAACTCATGAAGCGTCCATCTTGAAACCACTCAAAGTATCAAGAACCTCCTCCAGACTTTCCGTCAGTCCGTCATCCCCGACCTTCCCAACCTTCTTCTCCTTCAACTCTTCCGCTGATCTCTTAAGGTCCCCAATGGTGTTCTTCAGCCTCCTTCTCACACTCGTATGGCTATGTTCGACTATCCCGGCAACAAGCTGCATGACTGCGACCTGGAACTCGACCAATTCATTCGCTTGCTGACTGTCAGGTACATCCCATGCCGCCACTGTGGTGACGAGATCTGTCCACTCCTCCTTCGCATAAGGTATCTCGCTTTCGACAATAGGAAGAAGGACCCGGATGATCTCTACTCCTCGACCGGCCTCCGTCTCATTATTTGAGGTGGAAGTGCTTGCTAGGACAGAAAGTAGATCATCGGACAGGACCTTCCAGCCATCGTGTTCAAGAAGTGAATCCCGACCTTCTTCCACGGCTGTAATACCCTCCAAAGCAACAAGAACAGCTTGTCGAAAGTCTAAATGGTTTGCCTTTCCAGCTGATGTTATGCTAGACCGATATAGATCGATAAATAGATCCATCAACGCAGCAGACTCTTTACGGAGCATGTCATTGTCGTCTTCCCGTAGCCAGAGAGCTAGTGCTCTGATGGCGGAGAGTATCAGGCCGTCCGTTTCCACTGTATCGGCCTTAGAGTCCCAGGTTACGGTCATGTGCTCTTCGTCCATGTGAGCGGGCCCGGTGCGTGCTGACGGGTCGAGACCGTAGGCTCCTGCGACTGAGGCGTCGTAACGGTCTCGGAGGTAGCTGATCGTGTCGGCCATGGTTTCTGATAGAGTTTTTCGAAGGGTCAGGAGGTTGGATGGCGAAAGACTGAGCGTGGAGCTGCTTGGCGAGTCTAGAGAGCGGATGAGGTAGCTGATGAAATTAGAGACAGTGTCGAAGGCTGAGGTCAGGCGGGTGGAGAGGGCGGGATACGTCGGTGAATTAAGTTGTTCCAGCAAGGTGGGAAAGGAGGATCGGAGGTCGACCAGCATAAGTGAGACGAGCAAGAACGAGAATGGGTTAGAGTCGGATGGCTTGGTGGAAGTACCGGGGGTCCTTGACAGGGTACTTGGAGCATTGTTGAAGAGGAGGGGAGGTGCTTGGATAGGGTATACGTGCAGCAGTGTTGCGCATAGATTGGTGTAGGCTGCTCGGCCATCCTGGGTAGGCCGGCTGGTAACCAGACTGCGGATGTACGCCACCACAGGGGACAGCCATTGTGGATTATGCGGGACGATCTCCCGGTCCAGTTTGCGTAGCAAATCTGCCAGAAACGCCAATAGAGGAACAACATCTGCCCCCTTGAAAGACACCACTAGAGCTGCCATAGTCTTATCGATCTTCTTCCCTAACCGTTGCTTATCCCATGCGGTCTTGGGATTGGACTGCTGTTGAAGCCAAGCATAGGTAAGGATGTCCAAGACCATGGGTCTCGACGGGGCTAGTTCTGTCAGAGGACTCAGATCTTCTAGTGTGTTGAACATTGCCGATCCTGCTGGGTGGCTGACTAGACTAAGCACGGTTTGTAATATGAGCTCCTCAGTCTCCCCCGAGCTATGGTCTGGTTAGCAAGTGATACCCTGTACATCTCTCTTAGGACTACTTACGTATGCGTCAGGCATGTCACCAGTAGTGGTATCCTGTTGTAGAACTTTGATCCGGCTTTGGCCGCGTCCGGCAGTAGTTTGGCGAAAGTATGGATAACCGAGACTCCGACTTCCAGCATCTCTTTGGCATCCTTATTCTCGCCCTTATCTCCCATGCCAGTCCGCAACAACCTGTCCAAGAAGGTAGATGGTATGGTCGCCCATAATGCCGTGATTGACTCTTCATCCTGCCTCAATGCCGGTGAGTTGTCCAGCACACTCTTCAGGAGCGCCAGCCCTACAAATCTGGCAGTATCGTCTCTTGTCTTCAACAGATACTGTATCTTCTGCAGCGACGGACCGCCCACAAACGTCGGCTCGTCGTGATCTGTCGGCCCTGACGTTGGTCTCTCTGTGTTCTCCATTAGGACAGCTGCAACTCTCCACAGGACTCAAATGTGATATATGGACTGCGCATATGAACAAGAAGTGCAAGAAATTTAGGCTCCTGCCTAATCGAAAGTTAGGTATGTGAGAACACTGATATTACAGATCTACCTCCAAGTCGAACGACCAATACACACACGCAAGTAGAAGCAATGTAGATGCAGTTAACTAAGGGCCCAAGTCAGTAGTTTTTGTTGTAGGAACACAGCAATTTGTGTTAACCAGCTATCCTTGCACCCATGACATACGCAGGGTGGAGACGCAGCTCAAAGTGACATCGCGTTGCCGCAATAAGCGCCATTAGTGGGGCTGAGCGCGGTTACACGGATGTCAATGGCCATTCACACCTCGATAGCTTCAATCCAAAAGGCACCACATTCTTGACAAACATGCGTTGCTGCTTTGCTCGTAACCCGGGGATGTACGAGTAAACTGTGATCTTTTAATCTCGAAAATGGCAACGGATGTCATAAAATGGCCTCCACCGCATACACAATGAACGGTGTGACAAGCTCGAGATCTGAGGCCTCGTCCTCCTCAGGGCCAAGAGCATCCCTCTCACAGAAGGATAATGGTGTCCGCATCTCTAGCACCAGCGAACCCGACCTGCTAAGCGATTCGTCTCCTACAAATGACAACGATGCCGACTCGATTTTTGGCTCTGATCCCCTCGACACCGACCTGAGCTCGACCCCCATGTCCTTCAAGCGCAAGCAGAAACAGAGCGTTCTTTCTCAACCTGCTCGCTTGTTGAATGCCTTGACCGGCGGGGCCTCGTCGCCTCGACAAATCCCACCACGCACCACAGAAGATAATGACGGCGATACGCATCTCCTGTCTGGTCTTTCGTCAAATGCGCACGGGCAGACGGATTCCTCGAAGGACAGTGTCCCGCTGGACTGGTATGTCGAAGGTCCTGGGCGGAGGGTAGGGTATGAGGACATGACAGCCATAGATTGGATATTCGAATACACAAAAGAGCGTCAACGATTACGAGCACTTCAGTCATCCGCAAGGGGTCTGCTCGGCTATGCGCGCCGGTTAGCCGACGCCAGCCAAATCTGGGTAGTCCTTGTGCTCACCGGTTTAGCCGTTGGTGCAGTCGCTGCCGGTATCGATGTGACATCCAACTGGCTAGGGGATTTGAAGGACGGATACTGTTCAAGCGCAGACGGCGGCGCATTCTACCTGAACAAAGGGTTCTGTTGCTTGGGCTATGACGACCACAACCGGTGTGCCGGATGGCGACCGTGGGGCGCTCACTTTGGAGCGGCAGGCAAGTGGTTTACAGAGTATTTCTTCTACGTCATGTTCTCGGTTACGTTCGCCCTCTGTGCGAGTATCCTGGTGCAGGAGTATGGAATATATGCGAAGCACAGCGGCATCCCCGAGATCAAGACCATGTTGGGCGGGTTCATCATTAGGCGGTTTCTGGGGACGTGGACCCTAATCACCAAGTCTCTTGGCTTGTGTTTGGCCGTCGCGTCGGGCATGTGGCTGGGCAAGGAAGGCCCTCTAGTTCACGTTGCTTGCTGCTGTTCGAACCTGTTTATCAAACTGTTCCCCAGCATCAATGGCAATGAGGCTCGAAAGCGAGAGGTCTTCTCAGCCGCAGCAGCTTCGGGTATCTCAGTTGCATTTGGTTCTCCCATTGGCGGTGTGCTCTTCAGTCTTGAGGTGAGGCCCTGCACTTGTAGTCACCTTGACCCAGATCACTACTGATACTTCCCAGCAACTCTCATACTATTTCCCCGACAAAACAATGTGGCAAAGTTTCGTCTGTGCCATGACTGCCGCAGTCACCCTCCAAGCCTTCGATCCCTTCCGATCAGGGAAGCTGGTGCTCTACCAAGTTACATACAGCTCATCCTGGCACGGCTTCGAACTCGTCCCCTTCGCCATACTAGGCATATTAGGCGGTCTTTACGGCGGTCTCTTTATCAAAGCAAACATGCAAGTAGCCGAGCTGAAGAGATCGGCCTCCTGGCTTCCCGGCCCCGTTACCCAGGTTGTCATCGTCGCCCTCCTCACCGCCCTGATCAACTACCCCAACCACTACATGCGCGCGCAATCCTCCGAGCTCGTCTCGTACCTCTTCGCAGAGTGCTCCACCGTCACAGTAGACGACTTCGGCCTCTGCAAAACCGGCGCCGCCACAGCCGCCACCATCGTCCTCCTCCTCTTCGCCTCCATCCTCGGCTTCTTCCTAGCCGCCATAACCTTCGGCCTCCAGATCCCCGCCGGAATAATCCTCCCCTCCATGGCCATCGGCGCCCTATCCGGTCGCGCCGTCGGCATCATCATGGAGATCTGGGTACGGAACTTCCCCGGCTTCCTCCCCTTCGCCTCGTGCGAACCCGACATCCCCTGCATAACCCCGGGGACCTACGCCATCATCGGCGCAGCCGCCACCCTCGCCGGCGTCACGCGAATGACCGTCTCCATCGTCGTCATCATGTTCGAACTCACCGGCGCCCTGACCTACGTCCTCCCCATCATGATCGCCGTCATGCTCAGCAAGTGGGTAGGCGACGCCTTCTCCCGCCGCGGCATTTACGAATCCTGGATCCACTTCAGCTCCTACCCCTTCCTCGACAACGCCGAAGGCCCCGAGCTCCTCCCCTCCGTCCCCGACGTCCCCGTCTCGGACATCATGACCCGCATCGAAGACCTGGTCGTCCTCACCGCCCAAGGCCACACCATCTCCTCCCTGGCCTCGGTGTTGGAGTCCAACCCGCACCGCGGCTTCCCCGTCGTCTCCGACCCCCGAGACGCCATCCTGCTAGGGTACATCTCCCGCGCAGAACTGTCCTACAACCTCGCCACGGCAGTACGGCCGCCCCGGTCGCTGCCGCCCAGCACGGAGGTGTTCTTCGCCCACCAGCCGTTGGCGGACCCGAGCACCACGCTGGATCTGAGACCGTGGATGGACCAGACGCCCATCACCTTGCCGAGTCGAACGCCGCTGCATCGTGCCGTGGCTTACTTCCAGAAACTGGGATTGCGATATGTCTTGTTTGTGGATAGGGGACAGTTGCAGGGGTTGTTGACGAAGAAGGACGTTTGGTATGTGCTCAACGGGGAGGAGGAGAGGCGGGGTGATGGTCGAAGGGGGTTGGGGGGCGTGAGAGCGGATGCTGGAGAGGCGGAGAGGTTGAATGGTGGTCATGAGGAGGGGATCAGTCCTGCCGAGAGAGATACGGACAGTATATTATAGATGAGTTATAGAAGGCTTAACAATGAGTATACCACATTCTTAGTGTTTCAAAATCTGCCATTGGACATTGTGGGCTGAATGAGCATCTGGACATCGAAGGTTGAAGCAATTTCCTCTCAAATTTCATTCCACGGTGAGATACTATCAGCAAAATCACAACCAGAATCTAGTTTGCTATAGTATATAGCTCTTCTCCAGGTATTGTCCCCTTCCGTGGATAGTCTCTTCTACCCAACCATGATATGTCCCGATCCTGCTCAGGTATCATGAGGAACACACTCACCCCCTGCCCGCCACCATGTGTCCCCAAATCCTTGTGCTTCATCCTCCAGCACCTTTGTCCCAATTTCTTTTCTCCATGTCCATCACCACAACCATCAGCTTAGCGCCAATCCCCACTGCAAAATAAAACAACAATCAAGAGTATTATAGTAGTAGAAGGAAATTGGAAGCAAAAATGCGGGCAACCCCCAAAGCGGAAAGCAAAAAAAAGCAAAGGAGTCAGACTTTCAGTCAAACCACTCTTCTCCCGTTGTTGTGTCCCACGCCCATAACCGGCGTGACTGTCGTGGAACAGCTGCAAGTGCCTAGTTTGCAACCTCCTCCTCGACCCAGCCATTTAAGCCGCCCTGGATGGCGAGCCCAAAGGCACCGGTGCCCATGCCTCCAAAGCTGGCCTGGTACTGGTGACCACGACGGACAGGCTCGTGGAGGCTGCCGTCGTTGCTTCCCTGGAAGCTGTTGGGGCTGGTGTTGCCGCCGTTCTCGAAGCCCGGAGCCAAAACAGGCAGGCTCACAGCACGATTGTGCGAGCCACGAGGACCCGGAGCCAGAAGGCCTCCAATGATGGTTGGGCCTGATGTGCCATTGTTGCTGGGGTATCCGTTGGAGATGCTTGCTGACTGCTGATGGCTAGAGATCGGTCCCTGAGGTACCTCTAGTGTCAACTCGTTGGGTGACTGTGCGCCGTTACCGTACAGAGCAGCCTGCTGAGCAGCCAGTGTCTGGTACTGTTGGTGCTGGTTCTGCTGAGCCTGTTGAGACACGTGGTTGAGATACATGGTCAAGGGGTTGCTGGCCGTATTGAACAGGCCAGGTGCAGTAGGCGTTCCAGCATGGGTAGGGGAGCCGCCGTTCGGGCTGGTACCCTGAGGAGGAGGCGAAGGAACGCCATTATCCCGGGGAGACTGCGTTTGTTGCTGAGAGACCTGACGAGGTGGGTTACCACAACGGTCCTTGCCGAAGTTGACCTTGAACTTCTTGTACTCCTCCTTGCCCCTGATGGCCTCAATGGCTTTGATGGCATTGGCAATGTTGGTGAAGTTGACGAATGCGCAGCTCTTCTCCCGAAGAGTGTTGACCAGCTCAATCTCGCCAAACTCAGAGAAGTCCTGTCTTAGCCTCTCCTCGGTCCACGTTTCGTCAAGGTTGCCAATGTAAACATTCCTGGACGCACCACCACTGACAGCAAGGGCAATTGCTGGGGGAAGGGCGCCGGAGTGCTTGCCCCATCCAATCTTCAGACGGCGGTTATGAATCATCAGTCCCTGGAGATTGCTAAGGGCATAGAAAGATGCAGCAGCCGTGGGATCAATAAAGGTAACGAAGCAGATGTGCTTGTCCGGAATGTACCGAATGTGGTGCAGCAGACCTCCGCGGACCACATTGCAGATCTCCTCAATAGTGGTCTCGGGGTGGATGTTTCCGAGGTAAATGGTGCGGTTACCCAAGTTGTTGAGTCCACCGGCAGTGGTAGCAACTGCCGCAGCCGCCACCGATTGCTGAGCCAAGGCGGTCGAGATGAGGTCACGATCGGCACCTGTCAGCATGTGGGCATAACCGGGAGCAATGCCAAGGTACTGGGCAGCGTTCTGCTGCTGAGTCTTGGAGACGTAAGCACACCGGTCCTTGCCGTAGTACACGCGGCGTGGAGCCTGCCACTTGGGCTCCTGAGGCAGCTGAGAAACGGCCTTGATAGCATTGGCCACGGATAAGAAATGGACAAAGGCAATGCTCTTCTCACGCACAATCTTGACTGTGTCAATCGGACCAAACTTGCCCAGGTCCTCCCTCAACTCCTCCTCAGTGATGTCCTCGGGCAGGTTACCCAGGTAAACATTCCTGGAAGCACCAGACTGCTGCACTGCCAAAGCAACCGAGGTTGGCACCTGAGACGGCTTACCCCAGCCGATCTTGATATCCTGTCCCTTGATGCACAGCTTTTTCAAGATGGCATCCGAGTGGAAGTGGGTGGCTGAGCTAGCATCCAGGAAGGAGATGAAAGCGCAGTTCTTGTCGGGAAGAAGACGGACAGACTCGATCTGGCCACTACGCACATGACCGAGAATCTCCTCAGCCGACGTGTCAGGAGGAATGTTACCAAGATAGACTGTCCTGCTAGTGCCAGTCACAATACCCGGGCTCATGGAGACAGGGGAAGTAGGCTGGATAGGGATCTGAATCTGGGCTCCCATGTTGTTGTACGAGTTGGTGGGCGACTGGGGCGCGTAAAACTGGGGAGCTCCGTAGGCAGAGGGAGACACCACAGTTTGGTAGACTTGCTGCGGATAGCTGTTTTGCTGGACAGGGCTGGAGAAGCCATTATTCTGCTGTTGATGCTGCTGATGCTGTTGCTGTTGCTGCCCATTCTGCTGCTGCTGGATCTGCTGGTGATAGCCAGTCACACTCTGGAAGTGAGGGCTAGCAAAGGCACCAGGGCTGCCAGGCTGGAAGGGGCTTCCGAGAAGCAACTGCGAGGGGAGCAGAGGCGTGAATTGCATGTCAAAAGCTGTGCCCGGCGTGGTCATCTCGGCGGCATTGATCGAGGCTTGTTGCTGCTGCTGCTGCTGCTGCTGCTGTTGTTGTTGTTGCTGATGCTGAAGAAGCTGTTGCTGTTGGTTCATGGCCTGAGTATTAATGCTGGGGATATTACCACGACGAGGGTGTCTGTCGGCGAAGCCGCTGATGTTGGAGGTGAAGGCGCCATGAGAGAAGCCAGTGTCACTGTTGGACGGCTTCGAAACATGTCCATAACGACCACCAGGGCCACTAGGGCCATTCTGAAGACTCAAGTCCTGCATCCCGAGCAGATGAGGAGGGACTAGGCTGTCCCTATTGACGTGAGATAGTACCGCCGTTGTGAAGAATTAGCCGTGCCTTGAACTAGGCACGAGGACGAGAACGGGGAAGGTGTAGTCTGTTGTCGGAAATGTCCCAACAACAACAATGCAATGATTATTATTATGAAGTCGAAACAGAACTGGTGATCCGGAGTATGATCACCGTTTTGCGGGGAATCCAAGAATAGCCTGTCGAAGGTTGGAGTTTGAGACCCAATGCTCTGGTTGGAGGTCGACACACAAAGTGTTGCTTGGTCGGCAATATGCTAACAGATGATCGAGGGATAGCACTGTTTGCTTCTCAATGGTGTCTTGGAATGCCAAATCAGAGCTTCCGCGCTAAGAATGTATATGGTTACCGAACTAGGGATATGTACTAGGTAGCTGGATGGCTTTGTGCACCGAGGCAAACCGCACCAGATCGGGCTGGGAACAAAGAAGTATTCTTAGGATAATCGGATATCGGCCTTCGAAAAGAATGAATCGGGCTGTTGGTGACCCAGACTGGGAGGTTGGAACTGGGGTCCGAGGAAGACCTTGAATTGTCCACGAGGGGGCAGAAGTATATAACGCGTCTCGATGTCCCAGATGTGAGAAAGGAATTGACTATTCTGTTCCACAGTTTTGCTCGAGGAGACAGTGATTATAACGGACTATTCCAAAGAGTGGGTTATGAAATAATAAATGTGTTGGTCCGTAAGGTAAAGTCGGGAGAAGGGACTGCTTCACAGGATCAGAAGCAGAAGAATACGAGGATGGGAGTGCTGAAAAGGATGGAATGCACCCCTTCTCGTTGAAGGACGCGTCGTCGTCGAGGTTGAATGAGTGAAGAGAACCGTCGGACAGCCAACAAGATAGAGGTACTAAAAACAAGAAGCAGCTCTCGTAAATGGAGGAGAGGATGCAGAAGAATAAGGAGAAACGAGGGTGATGAATGGAAAAAGAGTGTTGACTGGGGTCAGGACGTCGAATTCACCCAAAAGGATGTAATGGTTGAATTGGCTGCGCTAAGTTTAATGAGACTTGCCCAAGATCTCAGGGGCCGAACCAAAAAGGTGGGGCCATTCTTGACAGGGCAGCAATTGGCTTTTAAGGTACCTGCAGCTGCCTTACATTGGATGTCTTCGAACCGAGGATAGAATGGAAAGTACCTGCCGCGCTAAAATAAGGCTTGCAGCAACTTTCGGCCTTAACTGAGTGCATATCCAGCTGATCCACTTCTAACGTACGCGCTACATTGCTCCCTGGCCTGGAGGAGGCTCTCGAATCACGGGGCTAGTGAGCAATAAAGTGCTCCTTTTGGGGAACAATGTGATACTTTGGGAAGTGCTAAATCACTGCATAACAATACCAACGAGTCTGCCATGTCCGCGTTTGCAATAGAAGAGGCTGCTTCGCAAGACAGAAGAACAATCACCACGATCTGGTTCATACAGCTCAAGTCTAAGGAATCTATCCAAGATAGCTAACTACGTGGTCAACAACCAAGGCTTGGCAGATCTGTAAGGGATTGCTTGTCAAACGCCCCTGGTATGGGAGATGGCACGCTTCGAGCTGCAAAGTGTCTTGACGTATACATGTCGTAACTGGCAATCTGGCTATTTGCTATGGTCCAGTCAGAACTTGATCAAATATGTGTAGACCAGCTGCCACCTCACGACTCGTTCTCGAGTGCGGCACAGAGCTCCCTGAGATTGACCATGACTCTTTGACGTCGTTTGAAAGACCCTGGAGATGTCCCCCGTGGTCCGGACTGCTTCTTCTGTTAGAATGGTCTAGTTGGTATTCTGGGTGTATTGACCAAGGATTATGTCTATGGGTCAGGTGTTGTTTTTGCTAGTGAAACGAGATTCGATGCGAAACTGGCTGGTAGTGACGTGTGTTTTCTCTCCGTTACAGGTAGGGTACCCCTTATGGAACCTCAGGCAGGTCTCCGCACAATTCGACAGGCAGCAAGCACTGCTTCTTATCAAGCAAGGTCCTCATCTTTTGTGAATTTCATGAGGACCCTAAGGCCAAGCAGGTTATGTTAGAGATTGACTCTCACTGCGTATGGCTGCGGTGAGGTAGCCGCTCATGGTGGTGTGGGGTCAAGCTGCAAATGCAGGAACACAGGCGCCTGCATCAATCACGTTCCTGCACTGGAGATCCAGGGTCCTTTGGCCACATGCTAGACCTCCGCTAGCCTTTCACCAATCCTACCGATCCATGCACAGGAGACTGTCTCTCACGTACATAGTACAATGACTTGCACGTCACAAGTTGCCATAAAAGTCCCAAAATTGAGGTACTGATGAAGCCGTACACGAGCCGCCATGTTTCTCACCTCAGGAGGTATCTGGTTGCTTTAATACTACTAGCAGTTCCTAGTCAGTCAACGGAATAAGCAGTAAACTAACTTCAGGTCGTATTGGATGCCCATATCTTGACCCTGAGCCTAGAAATACCTAAAGGGTGATAATACATTCCACTTATACATGGACAAACTATCGCTAGACATAGGTATCTCTCGAATAAATCTGGTCCATAAACCTGCCCTACTAAACAGGTCCTACTTTTTATCTCCTGCCTCTCTCCCAACACGACACTCGACGCTCCAGCGCCGCATCTACAACTCGTCCTTCTCCACCACCTTCTCCCCCTCTCTAATTCTACCCAAGTCCCCCATCCCCCTCTTCACCATACTAGTCAAAATCTCATAAACGACCTGCGCGCCCGCCAAAGCCGTCTCCTCCCCAGCGCCCTGGTACGCGGGCGCCACCTCGACCACATCAGCACCCACGAGATTCAACCCGTCAATGCCCCTCAAAATCCGAATCAACTCCCTCGTCGTCCAACCACCCGGTTCCGGCGTCCCCGTCCCCGGCGCAAAAGCCGGATCCAACACGTCGATATCGACCGACAGGTAAACCGGATCCTCACTGTCCCCGAACGCCTCGTTGATGGCCTTGATCACCCCCCTGGTCCCCAAGTCATCGATATCATCAGCGCTGATCCTCACCCAGTTCTGCGCCGTGTCATCCTCGTGATCCGCCCAGTCATCGCCGGAAAGACGCGTCCTCAGCCCGGCGTGGACGGAGGGCGGCGAGCTGCTGGAGTTGGAGATAAGACCCTCGCTGCCGGCCAGCCAGAACATGCTCCCGTGCGTGAAGTGGCTCTGCTCGCTCGGCCAGGCGGACGGGTATTTCTCCGGATGCCAGGTGTCGAGATGGGCGTCGAAATGCAGCACCCTCAACGGCCTGCCGTAGATACCCCTGAGCGCTCGCAGGGCGGGGAGGGCGAGGCTGTGGTCTCCGCCCAGGGTGATGATCTTGACCTTGTCGGCGCGCACGGCGGGGCGGTTGCCGAGCTCCTCGAAGGCGGCGGTCATCTGCTGCAGGGCCACGGCGTTGTCGACGGGGGTGATGGGGATGTCGCCGCAGTCTAGGATGGTGGCCCAGTTGGAGTAGGGGTTCATGCCGGCGCGCGGGTTGAAGCCTCGGAAGGAGGTCTGGCGGGCCGAGGCGGCGCGGATGGCGCGGGGCCCGAAACGGGCGCCGGGCCGGTAGGAGACGGCCGTGTCAAAGGGGGCGCCGAGGATGGCGATGTCGAAGAGGGTGGAGGGCGTGGTCAGGCATTTGGTGTAGGGGAGGTGGGCGAAGGTGGAGATGCCTGTGAAGGACCACTAGAGGATTGGGTTAGTTGGTTGGTGGTCGGTGGTAAGGGAAACGGGCAAAAAGTGACTGACTTCCATCCCCCATTTTCGTTCCAATTCTGCGAGCTCTTCGGGCGTAAAGTCTCGTTGAGCATGATCATGAGCACAGGCGTGTGTAAGTGGTATTCCGGCAATAGCCGACAAGACGGCTGCTGCCCATGAGACCTTCATTGTGAAACTACGTGAGCTCCCACAATGAAACTTGAAGAAGTAAACACAAACCGAGGACTGTACTGTTCAGTCAAAGGAAAAAACCATCCTCTTGTTTATATTTCCCGTTTTTTCCCACCGATATCAACACATAGTTCGATATCGGCCGCAGCTCCGCCCGGCGTATCTCCCCTCACTTACTCAATTGGGGAAGGGATTCAGAGGGGTCAATCCACTTACAACTCCCCTGGCTGCCGGTCACGGACTGCGCCAATCCATTCCCGGTCATTACCGTTTGTAACAGCAAATGCGATATCAAGGCTGCGCACCATTGGCCCGGTTCTCTGCACCTTTGCTGAAGATTCTACCGGAGGTTTGGTGCTCCCAACTGCTTCCTGCTCCCGTTCCTGATAGGGTAGGTGACATTGTCCTTGTGCTACCTCACGAGTGAAGTGTTGCTCCTCATCATCCATAGCGATAACATCCTCGAGTTGAAATTCTTTGCCTGGAAGGAGTCTCATCTTGCAATATGGTTTTGCAATGCCCTGTAACCACCGGTCCGAGGTCGTGTTAGATTGTCTAGCAGCAGCCAATCGATGTCTGCCTCATGTAGTCATTCATCTGAAACTGCTCCACGCGCAGTAGGGGTCAACTGGGCCTAGGTACCGGCGGCCGTGCAATGGGGGGTAGACTCATAGACCTTGGGTTCGAAGCCTGCTGCATCTGGAAAGTTAATGGCCTCAACCTCGTCAATCATGCACGTCTGCCCTACTCAACCGGGCAGGTCGTGTAGTACAGCATGAGATGAGCAGTAGTGTCCGAAGAGGCAAAGAAGAAATCGAAGAGAGCAAGAGAAAAACAGCAAGCCTTGCTTTGAATTGCACTCCTAATCGCCGAGCTGTCCTATGAAAACTTCCCACCAGAGCGTATTTATGGAATCCCACCGTCGATGATGTAAAACGAAGTAAGAGAAAGGTTGTTGACTGCTTTCGAGGCCGGGGCAGTGAGGATGGATGGTAAGCTGGGTGGCTGTACCGCTCGCTCCCATACAGACACCTTCCCTCCCGCCTATGCAGCGGACATTTTGACCCTGAGCCTCCAATTTGTCCTGCCGGTTTACGCGTTTCTCTCTTTGCGAAGAGAAGAATCCGCCATACCTGGCTTACCATGGCCAACAAAACGGCGGCCTTAACCGCCCTCAATTTCTCCAGAAGAAGCCTATCCCGTCACGCTCACGTATCCAATTGTAAAGGATGTACCGGTGGGGTATCATGTGGTTCCGGTAGAGGAGGCCGTCCAGATATCTCTGTCTCGTAGCTCTCCAGTGACACGTGCTAATCGGGTAGGCCGAATGTCGAGTTTCTGCTTCGTGGCAGAGGTCAGAGCAAAAGACACTTGTGTGACTTCTTCTTAGGTTGTGGTGGCTCCAGCGCAGCAACGATAGCCTGTCACAAACAGCACGTTAGCCTCCTTCAAGCTTTCCAGGAGAGCCGATCGCGACTGATAGAAACCCAGGACATACCTCGTCAAACACATCCTTCAGCTTGTACTGCGTCAGAGCACTGCACTCGACGTACTTAACGGCACCGAGTTCCTTAGCCATGCGCTCACCATCCTCCTTACGGACGGGCTGCATCTTCTGCTTGGCCAGCTTCTCCCGTACGCTGGGATCATCTCTGAGATCGACCTGGGTACCGACAATCAAGCACGGGACGCCAGGGCAGTGATGGTGGACCTCTGGAAACCATTTCTCCCTCACGTTCTCGAAGGAAGCGGGCGATGTGACGGAAAAGCAGACGAGGAAAACGTCTGTCTGAGGGTATGAGAGGGGTCGAAGTCGGTCGTAATCCTCTTGACCAGCGGTATCGAAGAGACCCAGGGTGTAAGGCTCGTCGCCGATCCTGAAGTGACAGTTAGACCCGCGCTTCATCAAGTGCTTATGCCATAATGATTAGGTATGGGCCAAAGAAAAGGGATGGAGGGATAGTATCAGGAGATGTTGCGTTGAGACGATTGTGCAGGGAAAGGAGCTTTGAGCGTGTATCAGTCGGGTCGCTGTGGGACATACATGACGGTAACGGCATAGTTATCGAAGACGGTCGGTACATATTCGGAAGGGAACTTGTTCGTTGTGTAGCTGATGAGCAAGCACGTCTTGCCGACGGCACCGTCACCGACAACGACACACCTGAAGGACGAGGACAAACGTTAGCATCTGCATACCGTACGGCGATTTCTTTCATTACACCGCAAAGGGATAAGAAACAACCCGTTGGACTATATCAGTGCCGGTTCAGCATGCATTTATGCCGAATTACGGACTGACGATTGCCGGACTGCAGCTTGGAGGAGATCCGCCATGGTCGACCCAACCTCAGCTTGCACCGATGTACAAGGCGATGAGACACCACGAGGGATGGCGTACATGGCAACAAAGACAAGGAGGAGGGATGGAGGCAACTCACTTGATTGTAGCGACGACCATGTTGAATTATTGAGAGGAGCTCCTAGGCAGGAGCAACAAGATGTGTGTTGTGCAGCAGCGGTGCAGAAGGCGTGTGAGGTTCGAATGGCTGGCTGTCGCTGTCGCTCTACCTAGCTTGCTTATCGCTGCGGTGTGTTGGTTGTTCTTGATCTTTGGGGCCGACGATTAAAATTGGATCGCAAATGGGGGTGTTAATCCGTCCTTGCTGGACTGAGCCGGGGGGCTAAGAAAAAGCGGGCGTGGTGAAAATAGTGACGAATTGCCCGACACAGCTGATTCTCGTGACAGTTTGAATGCAGAATGGTAAGTAAGAGAGCAAGATCTAGCGCACGAAGTAATGGAATGGTTCCGGCGGATATTTGCGATGGGGAAAAGAGCAGGATGTATTGAGACTGTATTGTATGGAGTAGCAAGCAAATAAGGGTCTCCTTCCAAGGGGTGGATGGGTGATCTGGGTCTGGTATTCGCTGAATTGCTGTTGTATGCTTGATCAGTTGGTTGGTCCTGGTTGGATGGTTTCAGGTGCAGACGGGCTTCAGCCTCGTTAAATTGGAGTTCCAGGGCTCAAAGGTCGCTGCTAGCCTGCTAAGTTTTCGCATTGAAAGCCCCTGAGAAAAGACTGTGATTGACAGCCACCTGGGGGGGGGTTACGTCTCCTGCTGGCACTTCCCATGTCATTGATGGTTGACGCAATTTTAGGCCCACTCTGCAGATGTCATAGCGCCCGACGATGCTGTCAGTGCACCCAGGTTGGGATCTTGCGCCGGCTCTTCCTTTAACGGATGCGATGCCACTCGACGCTTACAAGAGGGATTTTACACATGCGAATAGCACAGATCAGGCACAACCCACTGACTTCATGTTACCAACAAGCTTCTTGACGATTAACATGGTTCGAAGTTTGAACCATCATTCGGAGGGCTTGATCGGAGCTGCCAATGGGCTCTCTCAGCGACGGGGGAGGGTCGCTCACTGGCATCAATAACCGCCAAAGTTTGCGTATCCTCGAAACATCTAGCCGCTGCTCACATTCCTGTCAAGTTCCAACATACCACAAAGGCTATTCTAGAAGCTCAGTTCTGCCCCTAACCTTTGCTCGGGCGGGGAAGAGCAGGTCCACTCCGGGACGATAGCGGTGCAAACCGACAACCATTATTTATGCCTTGCCAATCCCTATCTGGAGGTGCCTGTAGGCACAAACGTCTGTGGTTAACATGTGTGCGCAACATACCGACGTTCTATATTGGTCGATAGGCCTATCCCACGCCAAGATTTCGTCTTCCTTTGCTGGCGGAATCATTCCACAACCTTGGTTGGTGATGTACCGAAATAGAAGCGCGGGAGAAGAAAAAGGGTATCTGCAGCATTGTTCCATGCATCCGTCAGCCACCCTGCGATATCTAGTCCTGCCAAGTAGATCTATCAAGTCATCGTGGTAGCACACAACGGTCCGAACTAGCAGGGCCTTGTCCTCGAAAGCATTCTGCAGGCAAGCGGCCAAGACCCTCTTGCGAAGCATCATGTATTAATCAATTGGTCATCCAGCTGGACTTTTAGTCGTCTGAAGTCTGCTGCTCCTGGCTCAACATCTGAAACTAGCAAACTTGTAAGCTTGCGAATCGGGGGCATCCGAGATAGGGTACTTCCCAGTACGCAAGGGGAACTGCATGAGCAGCTTGACTCGGTCACTTCCCCGGATGAAGACCGTGGGTTAGCATGACTCTGGCCCGATTCGACATAGGAATAACACCGTTAGCCATTTCATCTCATCGTGTCAAAAAACTAAAGATACCTATTTGCCTAGGTGGTAGACGTGGCTATCTGAAGGACACCAGTGTTTGATGCTCATCTGAAATACAATGCCAAGAGGGCGTTATGACAAAGGGTTAGGGGTACGAACTTTCGAATTAGCCTGCCTTACAGAAATGACAGCTCATCTTGCTGCAACTGCCCTATGCAGACCATCTCACACCCTACATCGGCTTGTCACTGTGGCCTTCACTACTTGCTAGTCCTTTCCGCCTGCAGACTCTCCCCACTTGTCTATCCGAAAGAAACAGCTCGGTCATCAACTTGAATCCGCGTCATGGCGGCTTCGGACAAGCCGGTAACCGACGTTGGTGCCCTCACGGAACACATAGACAGCCTATTGGAGCGCTACTTGAGTCTCCTCGATGAATACACCAAGCTTCGGGCATCCCTTTCGGAGCTTCAAAGCCGCGTCTATCAGAACATTGCTCGTGCCAATTTCTCCGCCGAGCGTGGGGTTAGATATGGCCAGGACCTGTACGACCAACGGATGCAGAGCTTGAAACGTCTCGTGATCACAGTAGATGACAACAACACTCCTTCCTACAAGATTGTCCCTGTGACTGTTATCGTTCAGGAGGAGACTCCCGTGCAAACTCTAGAGCCAACGGAAAAGCCCTCAGATGGCACAACAGCAGAAGGGATTGACGCCAGCAATGAGAAGGAGGAGAAGAAGAAGACCACCAGATCCAGAGATCCACTGAAATGGTTCGGTATTCTCACACCAATGCCTCTACGGCAAGCACAGAGCCAGGCTGTTGAGGCCGTCGAGCAGATCATCCCAAGGCTTGCTTCCGTGGACGCTGAAATGGTGGATGTTGAGATCCAAGTGAGGAGGGCGAGGAAGAAGAGGGCCAAGGCGGAAGCTGCTGTAGAGAAGGCACAGGAAGCTCAGGGGTTGGAAAAGGCGGGCACTCATGAGGCGGCCGCTGCTCTGCCATCGCCATCGCCACCACCAAGCGAGGTCGAGGTCTAAGCCATGTATGGGAACCGGTAGTCCAACTGGAAATTGTTACACCCAGGGATCTTGGTCCATGGGCCGTACTTGGGAGTTAATAGATATCGTTGTTATAATGACGCTCATCGTGCTATGCTAGCGCTCAAATCCAATGACAACTACATACGAACAGACGTCACCGACACGTAGGCTAGGTACAGACCTATCTATCTATGCCTTTAGTAACCAGCGGGTTCGACAATGCCAGTAGCAGTAGCCGGCCGGTCTAGGTTGGCTCTGCACTGCTCCTTCCAGTTAGTGGGCGTATACTTGTCAACAATGGCTTTGAAGGCCGACTGTACACTGTTAGTCTTGTCGCTCCTGGAACGTCGAAAAGCCCGACAGCAAGTCGATACTGGCTCACTTACCAAGGTGCAAAAGCTCTCGTCGCCCTCCAAATGATTCCCCGGTATCCTGCAGCCGGGCACCGTCACGGGCTCATCGTTATAGCGTAATCGGACATAGTACCCATCCAACTTGTTCTTCTCGTCCGGCGTCAACTCTTCCGTCTTCTTCCGACCTATCCCCGCCGGTGGTGTTCCGTTGGTTGAGGTTGTGCCCAAAAGCCCTGCCCACCAACTGCGTTTGGCCGGGATGGTAGACTTTGGTGATGGTTCTAGGGTTCTGTCTATCTTTGCTTTCCGGAACATCTCGATGGCAATGTGACTCGTGAACGGTGGCCATTCCTCTCTATCGAACGCGCCTAAACTGGAGAGGACGGCGGCAAGTGTGGTATCGTGGCATCCGCTGAGCCCGAACCTTATGTGAGTGCGATTTTGGCCGGCCGTCTTCATGACCTCGTACTCGCCATCTGCTGTGCTCTTCTCGACGCTGCCGACCATTCGAGCCACGATGTCACCCATGAGACTACCAATGCCCAGCATCCGGTATTCGCGTGACTCCTTGTAGCCACTGTACCACTCCTCCACACCAATCTTCTCGACGATCTTCTTCCCCTTGACATCATAGAACTCTTTGGGCAATCTCGTCTCCGGTCCATGCGCCAACGTAGAGTTGATCGTGTCCATAATCCCCGATAACCTCGGTCTTGAACCAACAGCGACCCTCGAGCCCTCCGGCATCCATTTGCCATACAGATGGTTCAGATACTCCATCTCGTCCGTCTTGTTCCATCTCTCCGCCGTCCTGTGGGCGAACGCCCTCGAAAGCGCCGCGAACCTACGACAATTCCCATCGTTCGGAAACAGCGTCTCATCACTCGGAGATCTGGTCAAGATTGTCGGGTTCGGGAAGCGCCCATCCGGACCCGGCTCCCTTGCACTTGCTGGGTAGAACGCCGAGAAAGTCTGCTGCAAACTTTCCAGAGCTCGTGGTATGGGCGTGGCTCGTAGATAGATGAAGTCCGCCGAGTTGATCTTCTCCGGCATGAAACCCAATTGGTCAACATACAGCCTCCTCAACCTCTCGCCCAACTGATATGTGGTCTGTCGGCCCTTGTCCGTCAGAGATCCCATGTCGCAGACATCGTCCATCTGCCCCTTGGGGCCAACGGCCACGACGGGCTCATCGTTTCGTCCAAACGTCTCGAGACGCCGTTTCCACTCGAATGTCGTGTAGTGGCTCTTGTCGAGCACCGCAGACTTCAATTCCCGCACGGCGGAACAGTAGGGCCAGAAGGCGGGAAGACCCGTGTTCTGGAAGCGAGCCGAGACGGGCGTTCTTTCTCCGTGTCGGAGCAGGACCTGCACCAGTTGCAGCTCGAGGTCCTTGGGGTATAATTTCTGGAGCTCCTCGGCAGTGTAAGGTGCGCGGGGTGGGAGGGTCGTCATCTTGACTGTCAAGGTACAGGCCAATCTGCCTCGCGAACAATCAGGTGAGCATGGCGAAGGATGTTCTCAGTTCGATATGCCCCTGATCCTGGGTGAACATGACGTGTTGTAGTGCTTATGTCATTGTTTGGACTCTGTTGACAGGGGTACAAAGTTGATAGTAGCGCGGATTTCGGGGATAACGCCCCCGATGCCTGTGGATCTCCAACCGGCAATCCAGCGTTAGCTTTGATTTTTGGCAGGAACCGAGCTATCATCGTGAAACGCCAGAGCTGTCGTAAAGCTAACCTGATCCTAAGACTGATGGCTGATAGATTGCACTTATGAAGCAACCAAGGTCTATATGCTTGGCATGTCGATTCAGACTTGTGGCCGTTCAGGCTGCCCCGACACCACGGGCAGCATGGCAGTCTTCCTCCAGACTCAGTAGCACCGTAGCCGCACCGGACAGAACGACGCCTTCAATACCAGCCCGTCCTGAAACCAAAGTCGAACCAACGGATATCTTTGAAAACGAGGCCACCAGGAAACCGCGGCCGAAGTGGGCCGCTGGTCAAAAGGGCAAGCAGTTGAAAAAAGGAGGAAATGCGACAGGTGCTTTTGATATATTCAGGACGGTTGTTGGAGGACATGACCAGGACAACCAGGAAGCCGCCCCATGTCCAGGTAGCGCATCGACTGCCACGCTCCAGCTATACAAGGATGTTGCAACACTCGAGGAGATCTTGGGTCGGCCCTCGAACTCGACAGCCGACTGCTTCCGATACTTCCAGAACCAGGTCTACCCTCATATCAGCAAGGCGCGAGTCCAGGTACCTCGGATACTTCGAAATCGAGTGGGAAGGCTGCTCATGGATCGGGTGATCCGGGAAAAGGAGGGAGATATGGAGTCAAAAGAGCTCCCTTCCGTTACTCAGATAGGGCAGATTATGCTGGAATTAGGCCTCTTTGATCCCTCGGCTTTTGGTGGTCTCTTAACCCACCTCCTGGGCCACGTATGCAGCATCAGTACCGAGCCGCGGGACTACACATCTATCGAGAGCTACGAGACGGCCATGGCAAGAAGGGACACTCTGCTCAACGATCTAGTTGGGTCGTGGAAGGTGCTCAACGTCCCTCCGTATTTGGCCAATCGACCGGGCAGTGCATCAAAGGCGGCGGTAGAAGGGCGTCTTCCACAATTACCAAAGAAGCTGGGAGTGTCAAACCGGTGGAAGAACAAGCCGAAGCTCTCGATTGCAACTCTGCTCCCACATTATAATCCACCGTCACTGCGGACATGCTTGCCTGCGGCCATCGCCACGTATGTGCTTCTTACCGATCCTATCAACAGGACAAACCGCATGTTTAGGGCTGAGATAGCGCCTTTTGTGGATGCTATGGCGACTGTATTGCTTGGCAATCGACCAAAGACAAAGGATCTCCCCGGACTCTTTGGTAACCATCTTACGCTTCTGGACTACATTACTAGACGCTGGAGTGCAGTGGAGAGGCAACTCGAGGAGCAGGACAAGTTTGACAACGCTTTCGGCGTGGAAGAGGATGGCCAACCAAGCGTGGCTACCCAGATGAAGCGAATCCATCGCCAACTCGGTCAGGCATACAACACTGGGAACGTCAGGGTACTTCAACGGACATGGGACGAGTTCTGGGGGCTTATCAACGGCTCAAGCGAGAAGAAAGAGCAGATACTCCGTGACCACATGGAGTTGTTCAACTACTTCATCAAGGCGTACATGGGAATTCGGCAGCCAAACAGGGCCATTGAGATCTGGAGTTGCATGGTCAACGTCGGGCTGCAGCCAACAATAAAGACCTGGAACTCCATGATTGATGGCTGCAGGCGAGCCAAGAACCTGGCAGGACTCAAGAGCGTGTGGGATAAGCTGATCGAGTCTGGGATTAAGCTGGACACGGCTATCTGGACCACGAGGATATCTGGCCTAATCGAGCTGGGCGATTCCAAAGGAGGTCTGCTAGCTCTGGACGAGATGGCCCAGCTGTGGAAGGAAAGCCAGCACCAAAACACACCCAACCCTGCCGCCGTCCAGCCCACCATCGAGCCGGTCAATGCGGCGTTGGCTGGTTTACTCCGACTGGATAGGGCCAACGCGGCCAATGGTCTGCTGGGCTGGGCAGCCAAGCAAGGCATCGCACCAGACGTTTACACCTTCAACACTCTTCTCGCACCCCTGGTCAGAAAGGGCCTCGACACCGAGGTGCAAGCCATCTTCAAGCTGATGAAGAGTCAGCATGTTGAAGCCAATGTAGCAACCTTTACTATTCTCTTGGAGGGCGCACTGGACGACATAGCCGAGCAGTCACCGGCCGATCAGATTCAGACCATCAAGAACTTCCTGCGAGCCATGCGCGACGCCGGTGTCAGGGCGAACATGCAGCTGTACGCCAAGCTCATTCATCTCCTCCTCCACGAAGGTGACCGCACAAGCGATGCGGTCAATGAGGTGTTAGCCATCATTTGGGGTCAGGAGTTGGAGTTGACGAGCCACATCTATACCATGCTGGCCGACCACTACTTCACGCGTGATCCACCTACCCCGTGGGCCGTCACAGCATTGATCGAGAATCGGCAGCTGCACGAGAACAAGGATATCGACCGTGTTTTCTGGGAGCGGGTTATATCAGGTTACTGTCAGGTCGGGGACACCGAACGGGCACTGCAGAGCTTTGAAAAGATTGACAAGTCGGGAGGCAAGATCACCTCGTCCACTCTGTACGATCTCCTGCTGGTACTTATCCGCAGCGGAGAGACAGACGCCATTCACAAGGTGATCGAGGTGGCAAGGAAGAACCATGGCCAACATTCGTCAGGGGAGCATGGCGGCGACGAGAAGTCGAGATTCTGGAAGCACAGATTCTGGCATCTGGCTGACAAGTATGGCTTCTTGCAGGACGATCTGAAAGCACAGTTCCTGTTTGGGAATCAGAGCTACCAGTAGAGTAGGTGTTGCTAGGGCCGTATATCAACACAGATGATATCATTCGAATAAAATCACTCCTCCACGCTCCGTAAACGCCGTTTGAGGAAGTTTCAGTCTCATGATTCACCCATTTCCTCTCCGTTCCCGTCCTCATCTTGGGCTCCAGCATCAAGCATAGCGACAACCCTCTCCAGACCCTCAACTTCGTCCTTGGCCAGACCTCTCCCTTCGCCCTGCCACTCACCATCTCTAACCTCTCCGTCAGGTCCCAGTTCCAGCCCTCTCGCCTGCTCGAGATGTTTCCTCGTCTGTGTCTCCACGAACTCTATCCTTTCTCTCCTCCAGCTCTTCCCCCTATCTTCATCCTCCATCTCCTCGTCTTCGTCACCACCATCTCCTCCCAAACCAGGTAAAAGACTCCTGAGACTCCTACTCAACTCCCGCAAAGCCTGCATCTGACTCAACGTAAACGCCGTAGTCGTCTCCAACGGCTTCTCCGTCCCACCACCTCTGAGGCTCCTCTGATCTCGCAAAAATGCCAGCGGCGGTCTCTCTCTCTCCTCGCTATCCCCTCCCTCCTCCACGCCAGGTTCAATCTTCGCCACACCCTCCTTCTCCTTCCCGCCCCCACCCAACAACCCCCTCAACTCCCCCAACAACCCCTCATTCCTCGCCCTCTCCGCATGCAACATCACATTTAACTGCTGACTAGCCTGCAACCGCCGTCGCAACCGCCGCACACCCTCCACACTCGCCCTATCCTCCCCCTCCCCCTCCAGCGCATCGAAATCCAATCCCTCGTAATGCCCCAGCCTCAACCACTCCTTCGGCTCGTTCGGTCGGAAGCTCAGGATGTTCCGCATGACGTAGATCTCGAACTTGTCGAAGTTCCGGTCTATGCTTGCGAACAGCAGGGTCTCGAGCTGGTGCGTACCGTTCTCGATTTCGTGGCTGGCGAGGAGCTCGGGGGTCTGGGAGGAGGAGACATCGTCTGTGGGAGGGGGTTTGCTGCTACGGGACTTGGCAGGAGGAGGTGGTGGTGCTTTGAAGCCTAGGTTGGAAGGGGGGAGGGATTGGAGGCCCTTTTCGACAGACGCGACGGCGCGCTCGGCGAGGAAATTGACGGAGTTGATGATTTCGTCAATTAGTGACTGGATGGGCCGTTGTTAGGACTTGTGTATTGTATGTTTGTTTACGCTTGGGAGACGGGGCAACGTACCACCGGTGGATAGCCGAAATGCTCTGTTAGAAGCGCTGTATCTGACTTTGGCGTGGCCATGTTTGAACTGGTTCTCCACTGATCTTAACGTGAGTTGACTGGCAGAATGATCTTCGTCGGGTTGCGCCTGGGCGATATTGACATGGGAGACGCGTCTGAGCGCGTTTAGTGGAAGTATTGAAACTGAAAGTTTACGGCCTGATGCGCAAGGCGTTCATCCGTACGGTTCCCGCGGCGGTGGTGTGGATACGTCATCCCCAAGCTAACGGGTCACCCCACGGCCGAGCTAACCGTCCAGGACTCCTTGAAGGCACGGCATCTTCGCTACAGATAAAGTTCTCTTTCAGCGATTGACATTAAACGATGCGAGGTAGCTGAACTCTCTCTGCACAAAATGCCAGACTTCAAATCCATTGCCAAGAACGGTTGGCATCCCAAGACAGATGTTGACTTCTCCAACCCCAAAAAGTCCATAGTATGTGACCCAAGTAAACAAAGACTCCTGACCAATCCACTAACTCCAGAAACAGAAAGGACTTCTGGGTAAAGGTGAGGAAGATGAGAGGGCCAACCACGTCGCAGCACCATTATCATCGCTGCGAGATCCAGCCTCCTTTGGGCCTCCGCCGAAACGAACAAATACCGGCTTGTCGCCTCCTCCGTTAGGACAAGCCTACCAAGCTCCAGCAACTGCGAATACGGCGCGTCCAAGCTACAATAGTGCTCAATCAGCACAGTCCACCACAACATACCAACATCCCGGTTATTCCCAACCAGCAGCCCAGGCTGAGGAGCCACCTGCACCACCAAGACCGTACAGAGTTGACACGACAGGTCTGTCAACCGCCAATCTCCCACCACCACCAGTCCGACGGCCAGGGAGCATAACACCGGTATCCACTCCATCACCACCACCTCCACATACGGGCGCCTACGCGAAACCCAAACCAAATCCACCACCAGCCCTTCCGCCCCGACTTCCACCTCGCGGCGCCGGGGCCTCCCCATCCCCAAGCGCAGTCACCGCCCCTCATCCACCACCAACTCAACAACCCCCAACTTACCTGAACACAACCGCCATCTCCCGTCTCTCCTCAGCAGGCGTGTCTGTTCCAGGCTTCGGCATTGGTTCCTCTTCTCCCTCCACGACTCCCGAACCCCAGTCAACCGGGACAACCTTTGCCGAAAAGCGCGCCGCGCTACAAACAGCATCCAACCTCCACCGTAACCCCTCATCCGTCTCAGCATCAGATATCTCATCCGCTGCATCGACGGTGAACAACTTTCAATCCAGACATGGTGCGCAAATCGGGGCTGTTGCTGGACACGTCGGGGCTTCGACTACGGGAACAGGTATAGGGGCGGGAGCTCTCGTAGCGGGAAAGAAGAAACCGCCTCCCCCCCCTCCGGCTGCCAAGAAGCCCGCGTTGACGGGCGGGAGGGCTCTAGGAGGTGGAGCGGGAGGAGCAGCAAAGGGGGATGCTGCGCCGCCTCCGGTACCGTTGGGAACTAGGCCGCACTTTTAGGCTTGAGACATGATGTTACGCAAGGAGCATGGGCGAGGAAGGGGACAGGCGTTACCAGGGGTGGAAGTGGTTGTGTAGCATCTCAGGCGTTTTGATTATTCCGGAAGCATAGCTTGATATAGGTGTGAGAAGATTTCCACGGCATGGTGTCAATTGAAGAGCACTCTTACCTTTGACGGAGCATTTGCCTCGCAGTCTCGGTGTGCAAGTGGACTAACTCACCACAATGGCAAGCACGTCACAGCACGCGGTATACCGCAGTATAATAGAGTACCTCTAGATTATGGTGCGACAGTGTATTATCCATATTCATGTGACATATCGAACTTGAAGGCTGGGAGACTGACACAATACCACTGTCCGTCATGGGGAAGACTCTTCCGTCTTGCAGCAGCAATACCGGATTTTGGTATCGTAAGTAGGTTTCGAGTCGTATCAAATTAGAGGTCATTAAAAGGTACGGAATGCCAATTCGTTTCCGAGGGCTATCAGCAAGTGATACCGAGCTGAAAAAGAGAAAAAGCAAAAACAGAAAAAGGAAGCGGGTGACGGACTCGAACCCGAAACCTCCCAGTGAGGGAAAGAATTAAATATTGGCCCCTATGCGCCGTTGTCCCGGAGGTTCCATGTTAGTGTCCAGGCAGGAAGTGAGCCTGTCCCAACCTGTCCTGGACATGAACACCACAAACACCAGTGATTATCAGGTACTTCCAGTGGTGACAGTCTCGTTCAAGAAGCTAATAGGAGCTACATTACACACTTTCTGCGAAATATCGTGACTTGAAATATCGTGACTTGATGATGGCTGCGAAACACAAACTGTACGTGCCCAAGAGGCTGTAAACTCGGTCCATTCATCACCATGACCGTTTGATGTCTCCCTCCCATGAACACTCGCTAGCTGTAAGCATGTACAAGTATCAAGGCTGAACAGCATAGACAAGTAATCTGAACCAAAATTGCAAAATTTCTAAGACGATCCTTTGAGGAAGACCCATCCACGGGACGGAGTGTTGTTCACGCGGCTCTGAATGGATATGGCTTCAGGAGACTACGAGTTGTACTGTAGAACTCCCACAGACGGACGGGACTCAACCTGCCCACATTGGGAGGGGCCGGGTCCAGCGTGGGCTCCTGACCCGGTGCCGGACCGTGCTGATCCTCGGCGCTTGCAGGTTCTCGCTGGGACACCCGTGGACGGTATGTTGTCAACCCACGGACTCAGGCGGTACGAGTGGACGCGTGTTCAGAGACACGCCAGCACACCTCGCCGTCATCGTCCGAAATACCCGGATCGAATCCAGCTAGACTATTACGCCCTACTGGTGGTGTTACTAGCGATCCGGCTTAATCGCCCTAAGTATGGGACTTTGGCCACCCCGTTTTCACCTGGTTGTTCAGGCTGCCTTGCCGTCACCATCACCGGGCCCAACTAATTACCTATCCTGAATTGAGACTCACGATTTATCACCAGATCACCCGCGCGGTGGTTTGAAACTGGTTGAGGCTATCGCAGCCAGCAAACCTTGCCTTGCAGATGCATTCCCAGGGGTTTGCCTCCATCACCAATCGGCCGACCATTCCACTATCTTACTGAACATTCCCCCCAATTACCACCGTCCTTTAAGTTGGACCAGCTTCCAACATACTGCGACAGAAATCAGCAGATTCACCACATTGTTAACTACTTGCTTCCCTGACGCCTTTGACCACCACCTTCCACGCTCCATGGAGGAACACAACCTGCATAGGGTTCGAAGACGGTGTAAGGCTCGACCCGACGGACCTGCTATCCGAATGTTGCAGGTATCCAGGAATGTGAAATGGACTGTGAAGACAGAATTGGGTAGCAGTAGACAGTATGGGTATATTGCTCATGGCAACAGATCAGACATAATGTCCCATACACGTCAATACTGCTGCGCCAGGCAAGGTTATGCAGGTCTTGTACATCCTAATCGACACAACAAACGACGAAGCTCTGCTTCAGGTATGTACGAATTAACATAGGGGGAAGCATACCGCACTGTGATGCAGGGTAAAGGCAACCAAAAACCCAACAAGAAAATCTCAGCCCGTCCCAAGCCACGGTTTTGGCTCCCATTATTTCGTTCTATGCATTAAAGATCACCCGGATACTCCAGAAACGAATCTGATTCGCAATACAACACGGTCAAGCCTCTTACTCGCGAGAGACATCACGGCCGAACAGCTTCGACTTGAGCCAGTCGTTGATGACCAGCAGACGGTTGCGAGCTACAGTGCCATTAGTTTAGTTGCTGCGGATATCATGTCATGTGGGAGGTGAAACTTACTGCTGAAGCACATGGACAGGTAAGCACTCCTCCAGAAGAGGAAGGTCAAGCTACCACCCGAAGCAAGGTTGCCATTAAACCAGCTGATGTCGGCAACAGCCTTCTCGCTTCCAATGTAGGCCAAGCTGCCCTGGTGGCTGTAGTGGAAGGGCTTGATGTCCTTGATGCGGCGAAGCTGGCGCTCCGACTCCTCAATCTGGCGGCAGATCTCGGCCGAGTTGCCGGGGTGAAGGTTGAGAGAGGCGCTCAAGTCGCGGACGTGCTGCTCGAGCTGCTCTGTCTTGGCCATGTTGTTGAACAGCCTGGCAAGGAAGTTACCTTCCTGACTGGCAACCTGAGCTGTGGGCGCGTATCCAGCGACGGCACAGTCACCCACCGCCCAGATGTCACGAGTACCCTGAACAACGAGGTACTCGTTGACGGCAAGACCACGGCGAGAGTCCTTCTGGGCGGGAATCTTGGCCATCAGGTCCCTGACAACGCCACGGACAGCGTTACCAGTGGCCCACACGAGCAGGCCGTAGGGCAGCACAACCGTCTCCTTCTTACCGTCGGGTCCGGTGAACTCGGCCTCGACAGTCTTGTCGGTGACCCTCTTGACCATGGTCTTGGTCTTGATATCGATCTTCTCCTCCTTGAAGGTGCTCTCGGTGTACTCAATCAGATGCTTGGAGAAGCTGGGCAGCACATTTGGCAGAGCCTCGATCAGGGTGACCTTGAAACGGTGGCTGATCTCGGGGATCAGCTTCTTGATGTCCTCCTCGAAGAAGTCTTGCAGCTCGCCAGCGAACTCGACACCGGTCGGACCACCACCGACGACAACCATGTGCAGCAGCCGGTCAATCTCGTCAGGCGTTTGGTCCTTGAAAGTAGCCGTCTCCACGCAGTCCATGATGCGCTTACGGATGTTCTGGGCATCGCCAATCTCCTTGAGGAAGCACGAGTGCTCCTTCACACCGGGGATGCCGAAAGTCGAGTTCTCAGCACCCACACCAACCACCAGCATATCGTAAGGTACCTCCGTCTCCAAGACGTCGGCCCGGATGTCTGAGTTGTCCGAGATCTTAACCACCTTGCGCTCAGGGTCGATGCTGGTGCACTCGGCTTCGTAGAACTTCACGGCCGCCTTCTTCTGTCGCAGAATGGACCTTATCGGCTCCATGATGGAGCGATGCTCGATGAGGCCGGTGGTGCATGATGGCAGCAGCGGTGTGAAGAGGAAGTAGTTGCGAGGAGAGATGACAATGACGTTGTAGTTCTCAGTATCGAGCTTCTTCAGGAGCGAGACAGAGCCCCATCCGGTACCTGCAGATCCAGACACTCGCAGTTAGTCATAAGCTCAGGTGAACATTGGCACCGTACCATGCAGGGCAGGCTGCAAATGAACCCAGTGATATGAGACTCACCAAGGATGACCAATGTCTTCTTGGTCGGGTCAGGCTCAATCTGTGCCTCGGGGTGTCTGTCCTCGTAGACGGCCCAGCCAACATAAGCAAGGCCTCCCAACACAGAGAGGTAGGTAAGCCGCCATGTCCACTTCAGCACCCTGAATCTCTTGGGCTTCTTAGGTTCTGGGGAAAGAGAGGCCGAAGGCGCATCTGAGTATTGCCTCCTGATCTCTCGGGAGAGGGTTGCGATTCTGTTGTTGTTGAGGGCGACTCTGCCGACGCGAGGAGAGAGCGTGGATGACGTTGCGAGCAGTCTGGACGAGGCGGCCGGAAGCTGGAGCTTTGCGCCGCCGAGCTGAGGCCTGGCAATCTTGGCCAAAGCCCGCATTGACGATGCCATGGTACCAATTGGCGATAAAAGCTACGAATGAGGGAATCGCAAAGCAAGGCAAAGGCTCAAGTATGCACGTGGGATATACTAGGAACGGAGGGAAGCATGAATGAGCGACTTTAAAAATAATCCCTGGGACTGAGGTCAACAAGTGTGAGCAACCTGGAAAGCAGGCCGTCTTTTTTCTATGGGCCTGATTACGGCGATAAGGGAAAAGAGGTGGGTCCAGAAGGGCACTCTGCATACCACGCGTGCAAATACATCATGAACGCGGCCTTTTCTCCTCTCATCCGGCCTCCTCATTTCTCCTCATGTTCCACTGGCCCCTTACAAGTCTTCGTTGTAGCAATTGAGCAAATGTCCTTCTTGGGATCCCCGATAACAGTGGGAGAAACAACTCTTGCAAGTAACATTGACTGCCATCACACAGCCACGTGTTGTAGCGGAGTCAGTTGTTTACCTGGTAAGGCTACAAGTCATTGACCTCTCCGCATACGAATACGTACCAGTATGCGCACCAATCTCCGCCCAGCCTCGAGCAATGAGATTCATCGTCCGTAAACAGTGAAGGGGTCCGAAGTCGAGTTGACTGACTCGTTGACGAATCGGGTAATTGCCAGTACTTGGTAGCGTTCTTTACTCCAGCTTCCCGTGGGTCCCTAGGAAGCGGTACCGGACTCGGGTCGCTTCTCAACTTGGGTATTGTTGTCTAAGTGCAGGTCGGTACTGGTACTCGTTAGGCAATAGGTAGCATTGCACTCCTAATTCTACAGAATACGTCTGAACAGAGAGTTATCGTTTCTCTCAAGCACTGTTTTACACGCCATCATAGATATGCTCTTAACCTAATAGGGTGCCCTGGTCACTCCATCCTTCATACTATGGTGGAATCCCATGTGATCAAAGGTTTAGCCTCATCACACTGAACACTGAACACTCCCTGGTTTCCTAGGTACCTGCTCTTGTCGACTCTTATAGCATGTGCTCGGGACCAACATTTACATGTGCTACTGCAGTCAATCATGCCGTTTAGAGGTCGGTTTCATGCCGAACAGACGATAAAGTCTCGGGTACGCGCCTGCTACAATGCCCGGATCCTTCCGACTTGGCTGGAGCAGGTGCTTTTGAGCCTTTCCCCCGCAGCAAATAAGGTTGGACCATTTGGGGAGGATGAGACAAACCCAAACTGTCCCGTCAGGGGTTTAGGTCGATGGTGCAGGCGGGTTCCCAATCTGGACTGGCTTTGGCTCCCGTACCATCGTGTACAGGGTGCACTTCTCCCCATCATCATCGCAGACCAGTTTCTTCACGAATTGAAAGCCCAATCGCTCGTATATCTGGATGTTGGGCACATCGCGGCTGGCCTCTAGGTAGCATGGCATCCCTTCTGCGTCTGCTTGGTCTGTAACAGCGGTAACGAGCCGTCTGCCGATACCGTGGCCCTGGTACTCTGGAAGGACGACCATGATGTTTAGGAAGTAGTATCCCCGGGGGTCTTTCCATACTTCCGAGTGTACATCATCCTGTGCTTTCTTCCAGATGTAGTAGCGCTGTAGTCGAACTGTCAGTATATAGGAAAGGGAGAACAGCTGCGTACCAACAACCGTCACACAATCCTACCTTCACGTTGAGCCCTCCTCTTCCGTACCAGAGATTCATGAGACCCTGATTGAACCACATCCGCCAATCCTCGATCCAGTCATGCCACGACTGAGGTTGACCTGATGGTTGGGGACGAAGCCACATAGCAATACCAAGAACCTTGTCACTACCCTCTTCCTTTGCAACGTAGAAAAGGGCATTCCGCATGCCCCACCGACATCGTATAGCCAGGGAGACACTATTTCGCTCGGTGCTGAACTGTACGCAAGGAAAGTTAGTGCACGATATACCTTAGTTCTGCTTCTTAACGCGTAGAACGACGTCCTCAGGCTGTGGGTGTAGGACGACACCCTAACACCTCCCGGTAGCTACGAACCTTGGACTTGTCAAACATCCAATTATTGTACGGATCATCAGCAAAAGCCTCTCTACTGGCACGTTAGCTCAAGATCAAGTCCACAGGTTGAAACAAGGGGGGGAATTGCGTAAGGTTGCACGTCTTAACCTACTGGATGGCTTTGACAGAGCCAGCTATGTCTGCTTCGGTCAAAGGGGATATTTGGACCCTCATATTCTGTGTCTGAGGAACTAAAGATATTTAGCTAAAGGAATACGCTAGGACTAGGTTGTAAGGAATAGTACTGTAGCTTCCGGCGAGAAGGACATTTCCGTCATACAGATGCAGGTCTATGTCGTGTGTGGGTCGACAGCGTACAGTACCTTATATTTCAGATGGACGCAGGCTTACCTAAGCCACTCCCATCACGGGACACAAACCATAAAGACAAAGACATAGGCGAAGTGTGACAATGTAAGGTTACCTATTAGTTATCCTCATGGGGTCAGTACAGACTCAGCAAATGCCCGTTGACCTAGCGCCTTACTTGGCGAGGGCTGAATCCGTGCCGTCTTGGTGCTTCGAGAGGTTCCAACGCTAAGACCATCATATCCTGAGGCTGTCCTGCCCAAGAGCAGGAACTCAGCATGGATGTGCTGAACACTCATCCTGCTACAGATTTCATGGTGGCTCTTTATACCCAAAGCTTTCTTGCGCTTTCCCTTGAGACACGAGTGCATTCATACCCTGTAAGCTAGTCTCAACCCTTGGTCTGGAGGATGACGAGGAGGTGGCGGCGAGCCCGAAGCATCTGCGAGCGGCCGATGCGGAGGAGTAGGCTGGCATTCGATCTAGCAGTGACGAACACGATGGTTTGTATAAGCCTCTAAGGTGCATGAGTAACCTGAAGATGTTGGTCAATTTGTTGCAGTGCTATGCTGAAGGATACCTGTAGGGTCCCTGAAATAGAAAAGTTCTGGCTGCACACATAACTACTACTCGCCGCACACTCTAGTCTAGACCTCTTCTCTTTCTGTTTTCGCCAGTTGCAGATATTAAGTCTAGTCAGTACCTATGTCTGGCCCAGGTACGGTATCAAAAGTCTAGAACGGCAAGATCTCTTGTAGCCAAGGATTGGGAACAAATCTAATCCACTATTCCTTTCGGAGACTAGCGTTGCCCAGCCCAGTTCGCCCCGCCAAAACTTTGAAGGCGGTCGACCCCTCCTTGCAACCTTTTTTCATCCCCTTCGACCTTGAGCCCACTAACTCTAATCCCCAAGACAATAAACCGACACACCTGCAACACCTCACGTCCTTCGGTTTCATCCTATAACCCACCGCCAAAATGATTATCTACAAGGTACGGAATACCTGGATACGATCAGTCAGGCGGCTGATTTGTATTCCTCTGTCCGGAAACCGTTGCTGACCCCGCATCCAACAGGACATCTTCTCCGACGACGAGATCATCTCGGACTCGTACGATCTCAAGTTGGTCGATGGCGTCGTCTACGAGGCCGACTGCGCCATGATCACTGAGGGTGCTGTCGAAGTCGGTAAGTAATACCAGAAAGACCTTGGCGCAACCAAATCTCTGGGAAAGCCGTGACCATCCCACGAACCAGCTATACTAACAAATGGGCTTCTGCGTTATAGACATTGGTGCCAACGCTTCCGCTGAGGAGGCTGACGAGGGCGTCGAGGATGCCGTCCAGAAGGTCAACAACATTGTGCACTCTTTCCGTCTCCAGGAGACTCAGTTCGACAAGAAGAGCTACCTCACACACCTCAAGGGTAGGTGCCCTCAAAATAGCAAACCTTGATACTTTTAAATTAGACCTTGGCTCACAATGCGACTGCAGGCTACATGAAGAAGATCAAGCAATATATGCAGGAGAACGGCAAGTCCGAGGAGGAGATCAAGGAGTTCGAAACTGGTGCCCAGAAGTTCGCCCAGAAGGTCGTCAAGTCCTTCGGCGACTGGGAGTTTCTCACTGGCGAGTCTATGGACGTTGACGGAATGTAAGTCTACTTATGAGTCTATCTGGCTAGATTGCAGATGCTAACTGTGACTTTTTAGGGTTGTCCTGCTTAACTACCGCGAGGACGGCACCACCCCTTACGTCGTTGTCTGGAAGCACGGTCTCAAGGAGATGAAGGTTTAAATCTAGATCAAATGATCAGCATTTGCTAGTCTGGATTTCCGACGTCAATCAAAAGTTCTGGAAATTCGAGAGATGTTTGCACACAGACAACTGGTCTACATTTTTCCGTTTCCTCTTTCCATCGTTTGCGAGACATACACCCGCCTGGCCACCGTTCAGGTGGCGGAGATAGGACATGTTTCGCGGTTCGAAGCAGGAACCCTGTCCACCTCTGCGATCTTCATGCTACCAGATTCGCCTATAGAGGTTAATATCATGACTCCCTTACGGCCAGTGCCTAACCCTCCTTGACATAATGTGTCTCTGACTATGTGTTATTCCAATAATCAGTTTGAGTGTCATATGAGCATACAACCGGCCCCTGGTCCCTATTTCCTGGTGCAAACAACGACTCGTCTCCCATGACTTGTCCTAAGCATTCTTTGACAGCTGACGATATGCTTCATGCTTGGTTTGTCCATTCTGTCCTGCCTAAGGCGGTTTCATATTGACTACTACTTGTTCAGGCTACGGATCTCGCACATGTGGACACACCGACGTCGTTGAGACCTTTGTCGACCTATATGAGCCTAGGATACAAGAATACCTATCTCTCCATTTACAGCGTATGCAGGCCGTTTAGTCGTTACCTCAAGCTGGGTCTATGCCCCTATACAACCCCACCATGGGATTTTCATATCACATGGATACACAATACCTCCTGCAAAAGCCAGCAAGGTAGATCCCATCTCCCCTTCCCGCGCCGTCAAACAACGACAAACTCCGCCCGAGCATCCCACTCCCCATCAGGACCCTTTAGCCTTCGAAACATGATCACCCAGCTCCCCTCGCCGGTGTCCTCGATGATGGTGTTTTGCACCCGCAGATGCTCGGGGATGTCAAACGGCGGATTTGTGGGTAGGTTAGGTGGGGAGTGGGACGGGACTGAAGAGGGGGGACGGCGGTGGGAGGGAGGAGATTGGAAGGGGTGGGTGGTGGCGGTGTAGTATGTGCTCGTTCGCTTGTCTGTTGGTGGTGAGGAGTGTGGGCTGGGGTAGGGGGGTGGTGGGTTGAGGTGTAGAGCTGTGGAGTTTGGGTGGGATGAGGTAGGGTATGGGTAGTGGTCGTCCTGGCTTTCTGAGGAGGAGAATGAGTGCGGTGAGGTGTCTTCCGCTGCTTCGAGGAGTACGGACTGATCATCAAGGTGGTGACTGGGTAGTTCTTGCTGAGTTGGCCGTGATGGATATATCTGGCCCTGCTTCCATGGTCTGGAAAGTTCAGGCAACGGTTGGGTGGCGGGATCGAACCATGATCTTCGCTGATGGGTTTCTGGGCGCTGTTGACGGCCCGTTTCTGGTGGATGGGCCTGACAAGATGGATCCGTTGACGATAGAGGTGATAACCTGGACCCTTCCTGCAAGACCTCGCCCTCTTCCAGCCTGACATGTCGCATAGCCATCTCAGCCATGATATCCGCACGCCATAGGTTCTCTCGCCGGGAAGCGTTCTTCCATAGTAGGTCCAATGCTGCTCGTCTGATAAGCGGATGCCGACATTTGGTGATTACAAAGTATAACGGTGGTATGACATGCATGTCAAATGCGAAGACCGAGGAGTGGCCACCCGTGGGTGTCGAGCCATCAGTTGACGATGACCCCTTTCTTTCCGCCAGATACACCGGGCCGGCTGCGTTAAGGAAAGATGATGCCAGAGGGATCATCGCAGAGAAAGTCGTCAGATGGCTGTCAAAGGCCGTCTCTCTGCTAGTCAAAGCGGTGGACAGCCATATGCTGGTGAGATGCAGGTGTATCTGTAGAAGTATCATGGCCGTAGACGAGGCGCTCTGCGGATTGAGCGCCTGATATAGCGAATAAGCGACATTGAACCGAGCCAACTTCCTGATCAGGTAGTCCTGTTCGTGTTCCAGCGCCCTCGAGATCGAGATGGGCACGTCGTAGTCGTCTTTGTAGTGCCTTGCCCGCCTCGTGAAACGCATACACTCGTCCATGAAGTCATATAGACAGTATTGCGCCTCGTCGAGAGACTCAAACATACCGGGTAGATCACTAACCATCTTCAGCTCCAGCGGAATTGGTGCCGGATTACCGCCCAACATGAACGTGGTGAAGCTAAGACGCATGTACATGGGTACCAAATGCCGTGTTATCATCTCCATCTCGGTCTTTGTCGACCCCGTAGGCTTTCTCTTCAACTGGCTGAGGATCTGCCTTCCCTTCTCCAGGTGGTTCAGCGAGTCGACGTCCTTACTCTGCATGAACTCTATGCAGACAAAGAGAAGACATGTTAGCAACGGACTGAGCGGCTTGACCTCTGCCTCCGTCATGAGGCCAAGCATACAGGCAATCGCCTTGTTGTACTGCTGTAGAGCAAATGATTGTCTCAGCGAACCATCGGCAACGGATGATGACCTCTCCTGTAACATGTCCTCATGAAGACTGCTGACAGCAAGGACGGCATGCCGGACTGCTGGTTCTTTCTGGCATATCTGAAGCACCAGTACTCGCCAGAAGTAGGCGTCAAAGTCACCCGACAACGTTGGTGCTGTGACTTGCTGGAAGAACTGGAGTGACCGCTTCTCATCCTGGCTTGCCCAGTCGTATGTGAGTGAAGGAGAGGTTTGCGGTTGCTGTCCCATCCCCCGACGGACAGGTGCGTCCAAGTAGCCATCGCATTTCCGGCCCGTCTTGCTGCAACGCAAGCAGAATGGCTTTAGTTCATCACATTTGACCTTCCGTATTCTGTGGTTGAGAAGGAGTGAAATTCGTTAGCCTTCTAGCGCGCTAAGGTATGTGATGCTGGTTTGAACATGACAGGGGGTTGGAGCCCAGAAGCGGCCAGGCAGACTCACTTGCATGTTTTACACCCTGTCCTAACCTTCTTCGACCCTTTCCTTCCGGAGCCAGCCGGGGGTACAGAGGGATTAGGCATAGCATTGGTCTCGGAGTCAGTTAGTGATAAGAGAACCACGTATGGCACCCGAAACCCGAACGCCGAGGCGTGCTGGCTGTCCGTTGGTCGCCGTTGGGTATGTCTCTCGGACTCAGCGTTGCGAGAGGATGAACCAGGCGCCATCTAAGTCATGAGGTGGTCCTCGTCGGGTAATATGGGGCTCATTAAGCCCGTTGTGCTTACTGTTACACATGCTTACTAGATTGCCCATTATGCTCGCCATGCCTGAGATCGAGACGGCTTCCCGCGCGGTCACTAGACCACACCCAGGAATAGCCGGCAACCCCAAGGGTGGTGACTCGATACGGATTGGGGGCCAGGGCGAATTACCTGCGGGCAGTGCTGACTGCAGGATCAATGATCTCGGAGAGCACAGAGAGTGGCGTGTGGAAGGGATGGGAGAGGCACCTGCCCTCTTGCACTGGTGTGACACAGACAAAAGTTCCATGCAGTCAGCGTAGTATAGTATCACACCGGCATAGCTGTGTGAGATACACTACGTCCGTAGGTTGACAGGCTGACAAATAAGCGCGCTTTGACGTTTCATCACCGTATGCGCACCAGGGATATTGCTCGATTGCTGGAGGGGACGCGGTTGAATCGTTTAGATGACGAATAGGAATCATGGACAGCGAGCCCGTCACGGCAGGACACCACTTTTGTTTACCGAACCCTTGCACACACACGGTCAGCCACATCCGTTGAGGAGTTGATCTGGACCACCCAGTCCGTAAATTGGCTTCATTTTCGTCAGCAGTAACGCATGGATCAGGGCCAAGTTTCATGCACCAAACAGCTGAGCATGTGGTTTCCCAGCACATTGCCACGGCTCTCCTCCCCAGGATGATCAGCGGGTGGCAAGATGAACTCCTCCCTTTCAGCTCTGATCATCTGTACCATGGAACCATGGTGCCCCCTGTACCGCCATGTCTGACCTTCCGCATTGGGCGTTTGGTATTGAGAACCAATTAATTGATGCTATCTTCTCATCCTAGCCCTTGAAGAGCATTCTCAATGCATCGCGACCGCAAACCGTGTTGTGAACTCCTAGCCATGCATCAATGAAACGAGAACGGAGTTACCTTAGCGCATGTCTCCTGAGACATGCGAACCCCCAATACGGACAACCTCCAATGCACCCAGCTACGGGTTTGCCCGACTCCCGCTCCGAGTCGCCCACACACCACGACAGCCCCGGTTTCTAGACGTCGCAATCAGTCCACTCTGGGCTTCTTGTTCGTGGTCTCCTCCTCTTCTGCAGGCTCATCCGCTTTGCGCTTGCCGTTGAGGTCAGCCCCCACCGCAGTGTGCTTGCTCCGGTTCTCATACAGAGCCATCAACCGGACATACTCAAATTCCACATTCGTGACCGTTTCTTCGAGCTTCTCGATCCGCTCAGTCGCATCCAGTTGGCCGAGGATATCCTTGTGTTGTCTGTACAACCTTGACTTGACCAGCAACTTCCAAAGGTTGTATTCGTGCTTCTCAGCCTTGGTAGGCTTAGGCACCGCCTGCTTCTCTTCTTCGAGGTCAATGCCGGGCCGTACTGAGTCCGCAAGGCGGGACATGAGGTGCATCTCCACCACCCGAGCAAACTGCCTCGGCGCTATCTTAGCAGCGCGGCGTATGTTGTCATACAAGCTTGGGTCGAGGATGTTTTTTGGTACCAAGCCGTTCTTGGGTAGTCTGATGTCGCTGTTGATGCGCAGCTTTTGGAAGTCAGGCCGAGTTCGGAGATATGTGAGGTCGCACACATCTCGCATATCGTCAAAGGCCTCATTGGGGTCTTCGACGGTGAGTTCAATCGTCTGTGGATGATTCAAATATTGCTTGTAGAGCTCGCCGTAGAGTCTCGATCCGTTTCCTTGTCCTTGATACTGAGGAGTGATGAGAAATTGAGATATCCGGGACCGGCAAGGCAGTTGTGACAGGTCATAGTTGCCGTCTCCCAGATCCAGATCGTCTTTGGCCGCAGTCCGTCCACTGCCATCCTGTGCCGGCGAGGCTGGGGGCGTAGGCAGTTGAAGCATGTAGAAGCTGTACAAGGTGCAATAACCCGCAAATTCATATATCTGCTTGCTTGTCTTGGGATCCGACTTTCGGCAGTATAAGAAGTATATCGTCCAGCGGTTTGCGTCGTCCTCATCCACATCCAAGAACGTCCCGCCTTCTATGAAGAATGACACGAGAATTTGAATGCGGGACACAAGCTGTTTGACGGCGGGATCGGCCAAATTCGCCTTCCACATCTCCATGGTAGAGTCATCCTTTGTAGAGGGAAAAGAAGCGACCTTCTCGCCGGGTGGGGTCCAGCTCTCGGGAACCGCCTTGATTGCTGCCTCGAACTCGCTGGCCTTCTGGAATGCCACTAGGCCCAAGTTAGTTGTTGTGGCCCCCCTTCAGGTTGAGAAGGGTCTAATCATACCTTCGGGTAGGAACTCTTTCAATATCTTCTTGATATCATCTGGTTCCGTCTCTCCTACGGCCTGGAACTTCTTCTTGTACTGGATCCCCAGATGGGGTCGCATGTCGTTGGCATTGTAACGCAGGTTGATGTGTAGCTTCTGGTAGCCGAATATACGTTCCTCATCCCCGAAAATAGAGTATGTGAACTTTGGGTGGAACTTGGAAACGGTGGTTATCGCGCCTTCGGCGGTCGGGCTAACCACCGATATGACGATGGCGTCGCTGGCATTGGAAGACCCTGGCAATTCACGTTAGCTTGGTTTTCAATGTAGCAATTGCTCGAAGTCGCCTCCTTACAGTTGTCGAGCTCAGCCATCTTGACTGCTGCGGGTGGAACAGAGCTCCCCGACAAGCTGAAGAGCTTCGCGTCGCGTTCGGGTGTCGCAGGTCGCCGTTACCCAGACGTGATGGGGGCGAGATAGTGGATGCTCGGCGGTAAGCACACCCCAAAGCGGTACCAACAATGAACAGCCAACGGACCGTTGCAATGTGCGGCGAAGTTATCTGCTGATGGTTGGTTCAAGCACCGAGGTTGGTTGAATAGAGTTTAAAGATTAGGCGCGCTTGAATCCTACGATGCAGGTTACGCGACCATCACGCCAAGAACTTCCACGGTTCTAGCTTGGTCGTTAATTGTAAGCCAAGCCATAAAGTCAGCACTAGCCTTGTTACGGTAAGTTGCATTCGGCTGCCTGGCCCGGGCTGTGCTTGATCTGACTTTGAGCAAGGGTCCCGTCTTGGCAGTTCCTGGGAAGGCAGAACAGTGTGGAACAGGGATGTCGGTACCGTTGGGATATGATCAACAATAAATTGGATGCTCAACGCTCACCTTCCGATCTGTTTTGGAGGAGCTATCTCTATGTCATAAACCATTACTCACATCAGACATATTCATATAACTTACCTGAAATCTACCAAGTAATGCTACTACGATAGTACCGGTCACCAAACCACTTTGACTTCATCACGTCATTGCAAGCCACAGTCTTCAACATGGGTGGCATCCTACTCCTCTTGGCCCTGAGTGTAAGGAAGCTGTCTCTTATGTTCCTTGAGATGTTCCTATCAATATCATGGATGCTAACTTTGGCTTTCTTTAGGTGGTCATGGCAGTAGCGTATGTGCAGACTTTTGACCCAAGGCACCGGAACCCGCCCACCTATGATGCAACGCTAACACATGCGGTAGCTCCTTCCTAGCTGGGTCATTGCCGTTGTCCATGACACTATCCCAGACACAACTACGTTTCATCTCAAGTCTTGGAATAGGCATTCTGGTCGGAACATCCCTCATTGTCATCATACCAGAGGGCATCGAAGCCGTCGCAAAAACCGGTCTTGGCGCCCATGAACATGGGACAAGGCATGTTATCCGCAGACACCTCGAGTCTAGTGCCTTTCCAACGCCCGATGTCTCAATGACAACGAGGCAGGACAACAAGGATCTACTTGGCTGCATCGAGTCTGGAGGCATCCCGGGCAACCTCAGTCTTCACCGGCGCGACAATGCATGCGACATCGTCGTCCGATCCCTCCTCATCAACACAGCTAGCGACAACGATGACATCCATGCCCGAGGTGTCGGTGGCTGTATTGAACCACTGGATGCCAGCCACAAGCCATCCTCCTGTGATCCGAATGCAGCACGTGGCAAAGATGGGCTTGAGGCTCGAAATTGCATTGAGCCATCGACTGATGAGATTGCGGCACGAAATGACAAGCCAGCTTCTTGTGACCCTCAGTCTAAGCGCGACTTCGAAATCCGACAGTGCATTCAATCCATGGGCGACGCGCTCGACGGTGTCCAAGTACACGCCATATCACCAGTATGCGACCAGTTGATCCGAGACACGGTGATCCCGGCAAGGGAAGCCATGTTGAAAGCAAGAGGATGCATTGAGGCGGTGAACTACGCCGAGGGTGATGTGGAGGTACACTACTATCCGCCTGCGTGCGATAGAAAGATCCGCTTGGCATTCATTACTGGAAGCGAGACCGATATATTGGAGGCGCGAGGCTGTGTTGAGAGGAGGACCGTGCTCACCGGCCTAGAGGCACGCAAGCTACCGCCAGCGTGCGACAAGAAGATTCGAACTGCACTTGCAAGCAGGCGCGAAACAGACTTACTCCAAGCGCGAGGTTGTGTTGAGAGGCGCAATCTGCCGCCGGTATGTGACAAGATGATTCGAACTGCTCTTGCTACAGGACAGGACAAGGATGTGCTCGAGGCACGACGCTGCATCGAGCCGGCTCCGACTCTCAACCTACCGCCCGCGTGCGATCCAATGCTTCGCATCAAGGCAAAGAGAGACAGCAGCAGCAACCCGAGGGCAGAACCAGAAAAGCCGAAAGATGAACCCAGTCACTCCCACAACGAAGGCGAATTACCCACCTTCTTCATCGGTTTCTCTCTGGTGATAGGGTTTGTCCTTATGTTCTTGATCGACCGTCTTCCGGCTCATGCAACAGAGAACCTGCAGTCAGCCCCAGCGACCCGTCACATCAGCCTGGACAACCTGGAGTCATCAAGCGTTAGAGGCGACGACGAGTCCCAGGGTTTCCTAGGCTCTCTCACCCCGTCTTCAAGACAGACTAGAGGGTTTGCCACCACAGTTGGGCTGATCATTCACGCTACTGCTGACGGCATAGCAATGGGTGCCTCTGCCGTGACCGACGATATGAAGCTCGGTTTCATCATCTTCCTTGCCATCATGATCCACAAGGCGCCGGCCGCGTTCGGTTTGACGTCAGTCCTACTCAAGCAAGGACTGTCGAAACGAGCAGCAAGAGTACACCTCGTTGCGTTCAGTCTGGCCGCTCCCGTTGGTGCCTTGACAACGTACCTTGCCGTTTCGGCGGTAGGCGGCAGCGGTATGCAGGGCGAGGCCGGCCAGTGGTGGACGGGCATGCTACTGCTGTTCTCCGGCGGAACGTTTTTGTAAGTCGTGGTCTCATATCCTGCGTTTATTCTGACAAAATGCTGACGATTGCTGCTAGATACGTTGCCATGCATGCAATGCAAGAGGACAGCTCCTCCGGTCACGAACACAACCACGGTGAAAGCGGTGGTCCCTCTCAAAGGAGGCAGACAGGGCCTCAGATGCGAGATACCCTTGCCACCGTTATTGGCATGGTGCTGCCCCTTCTCACACAATTCGGGCATCACCACTGATCTGGTGACAGTCACTTTTTGGAAGAGGGAATGACATTCTTCGGGTTAAGGCTTTGTGACGGTGGCGTTACGGACGTTCTTGATCACCATTTCCAGCGTAGATGGATGTCCTTTTCGGTAGACTTGTTTTCCAGATGCATGTAGCCAAATCAACAACTCTTGCATGATGTATGAGACCATGCTGGCTTTTCACGCCTTGATTGATATTGTACTCAGGGTCGTCATTCATTTGCTCCATGCTTGCTGAGTGATTACAACGATACCTGTGCGTTCTGTTCTTGAAGAGGGTTGATTCCTTTGCATGTTTGTCCCGACAAGGATGTCTCAGGTCGGCCACGGCTCGTGGTCCCTTGTAAGACAAGATTGCCAATGGTGGATTCAGGGAGGAGGCTTGCCCCTATCCTGCGGCCCACGAGACATTGACAGCTAGTAGATCAGCATATTTCTGATGAGCAGGTAAACCATCGTCTTTTAAGGCATATAGCTTCGAAGTTCAGCAGTGGCGCGATTGAGCATCCTGTCAAGCGTCTGCTGGCTCGTCTGATACGTGACATTGCTGCGAAGCAGTCCGCTGCATTAGGCCCTCAGGAGTCCGTCAGCATAAGGGTATTCTTCGATTGCCTGGGTGGCTTCATAGTCAAGCAGCCCACAAGCGCCCACAACAAGAACGTTATTGTGCTGTTTTGTGCCCATGCCTTTGGCCAGTCGAGGCACGCAAAAGGGATTATAAGATAAAAAAAAACGTACAGAATCAAATGAGAACAGTGTGCCTGTAGATCATTTGCTTAACGCAAGGAGGCGCAACACAGTCAGCCTAAAATTTGGCTGCTTCCGGTTAAGCTCCCGGCACCGATTGCATGCTCGAAGAGAGGTGCCTTCAACCATCATGCATCGTGGTGCGTTGAGCAGATACAAAAAAGACATACCAGGCACGTACTAGGGTACTAGACGGCCGACGGCGTTCATCGAAGCGACTCGGACATCTTACGTGCATGGCATATTGATGGAAAGCGGTCGATGCCTTACGCTCCATTGTTGCCCAGCTGATGAAGATGCCGCATCGTTGCTTTTACACTATTGTTGACAAAGTTTCACCATGTCAGCCCGCAATTTAGTGATCCATTTCAGTTACCTACAAGGTATACATAGCAGGTACCTAACTAGCAGGTATATTTATATATTAGAGGTAACTTTCAAAAGCGAGCGCTACCTAAGAGATCTGACATACTTGAGCTAGGCAGGCTGTCCCTCGGTCAATCTCTAATACACTTCCTCCATTTAAGGAGTTTCCAGCTGCCCCCCTTTGTCCAGCGCATGTTCAAGTCCGCAGCTCCGTTCAGGCGGGAAGCGCTGTCCCCATCCGCGCCCGGAAACAGAGGAAAGTCACACTAATATGTTTTACCTCCGTTCCTTCCCCACTTTCATGCCACTAGCAAAAGCGCCTTCGGGATCGGGAGTCCCACCTCCACTCAACTTCCATGGTATCACGGCATTCATTGTCGTCTAGCGATCTCAACTTCCTGACTCTCACCTTCGCCATCACTCTCAAGCTTCGTCTCGTACACTGGAATTAAGCAACCATATCCATTCTGAATCCTTTCCCCACGACTATAGCGCCACAGACATAGACTCAAGCGTTCCGACTAGTGGGTAGAAGGCGACGGGGTCAATTGCCCAAGCATCACGAGAACCCCTAAGTTCCCAGGTGAGCGCCACCTCCAAGTCACTTTCTTACCTCCAGGCCCGCTTCACTGGGATCTGCCTCGACCGTTCTAGCCTTTTCATGTACAAGGAATTCCACCTGTAACGCTGGCTTGAACCTCTGAGAATCTGCTGTTATAACGCTACATACAGTCTTCCACCCTGTGGTTGCTCTCTCGCTAACTCTACCTCGTATCTTGTAGGACTTATAACCGACCCGCTCCTCTGAAACTCACCGATATACGAGTGTCGATAGCGCTTCGTGAACTCAGACGCGTTCTACACTTACGTCACCCGCATCGGCTGGGCAGCAAGCCCTCGGCTCCTGCACCATGACGAGCTACCACAGTCCTCCCAGCTTTTCCGAACGCAGAGGCAGTGTCTCTCGCGACCTGTCTGTCGATACACGCAATGGCAAGCTGCCGCAACAACACCGACCTCCTCGGGGCCCTCCAACACCAAGCATGAGCACTCCAGCCGCGGACTTTGACCAGCAATTAATGGGCTCTCCCCCACCGCCACCTACACCTGCGGCATCACCTGGTCCCTCGCATAGGCAGCCTGACTGGAGTCAGGCCGACGACAACGAAGACTTCTTCTTGAAGAACCTGCGCAGCTATTTCCTGCAATGTACAGGACCTGCCAGAACGCGATTACTAGCCGACCTCTTGAATCTCTGTACGAGCCAGCAATTGAGCTTTGTTCACCAATTCGTCAGCCCCTTGCTCAAGAAGGACCCCTTTACCAGCTTGCCGGACGAACTATGCCTCAGAGTGAGCAGACCGCGGGATTGTTCGGTTAGAGACGTGCCGCTGACAGCGTACTTCCTAGATACTATCGTTCATCGATGACCCGAAGGTATTAGCACGAGCCTCCCAAGTCTCACGCAGATGGAGGGATTTGCTAGCCGATGATATGACATGGAAGAATCTGTGTGTCAAGCATGACTATCAGCGCCGACTCTCCGAAGTACAATCTTCAACACCACCTTCTTCGAGCGCCAGACCTGGTGCACATCCTCTCATAACGAACAACGAAGGCGAAGCAAGCTATAGCTTCCCAGGCGCGATACCGACACATGCTGCGCTTCTCTCCGGATCTCGCAGCTTTGAGGGGTCGTCCTCTCACAAGGCTGCGTCACGACCAAAGCTAAGATCATACAAGTCACACTTCAAGCAGCGGTATCTGGTGGATGCTGCATGGCGGACAGGAGGCAGGAATATCACGAGGGACATCACGCTGACGGGAGCAGTCGTGACTAGTCTTCATCTGACGAGTAAGTACATTGTCGTGGCCCTCGACAATGCCAAGATACACGTCTTCGATACCGAGGGAAATGCGCTGCGAGTCTTGCAAGGCCATGTAATGGGCGTCTGGGCCATGGTTCCCTGGGACGACATACTGGTCAGCGGAGGGTGTGACCGGGACGTGAGAGTGTGGGATCTAACGACCGGGTAAGGACCGTCCTTGCGATCGTGGTGACGGCTATGGCATGAGGGTGTCCACTGCTAACAAACATCATCTGGTAGTCAATGTCTACATACGCTGCGCGGTCACACATCCACCGTCCGATGTCTGAAGATGTCGGATGCCAATACTGCCATCTCGGGCTCCAGGGATACGACCTTGCGGGTGTGGGATATAAGGACGGGGCACTGCCGGAATGTGCTCGTGGGACATCAGTCTAGCGTCAGATGCCTAGAGATCAAGGGGGACATCGTCGTCTCCGGCAGTTACGATACTACGGCGAGGGTCTGGAGCATATCAGAAGGCCGCTGCCTCCATACCTTACAAGGGCACTATAGCCAGATTTACGCTATTGCGTTTGACGGCTACCGAGTCGCCACGGGCAGTCTGGATACTAGCGTGAGGATATGGAATGCTAAAACTGGGTAAGTTGTTGATCGAGGAGGTGCTGGTCTCTGCTGGAGGAGGAACACTGCACTAACACCAAGGATAGTGAATGTCAGGCCGTGTTGCAGGGGCACACGTCGCTTGTAGGACAGCTCCAAATGCGTGGCGGGACTCTGGTCACCGGCGGCTCGGATGGCTCGGTGAGAGTTTGGTCTCTTGAGAAGTTTTGCCCCATTCATCGGCTCGCAGCGCACGACAACAGCGTTACTAGCCTTCAGTTTGACGACACACGAGTAGTCAGTGGTGGCAGCGACGGGCGGGTCAAAGTGTGGGATTTAAAGACCGGCCATCTGGTGCGCGAGCTCGTTTCTCAGAGCGATGCCGTCTGGCGAGTTGCTTTTGAGGACGAGAAGTGCGTTGCCATGGCATTGCGAAACAACCACACTGTCATGGAGGTACGCTCTAGCTCTCTCCCTTTGTGATTTGTACTCTCGCTCCTCTGGATACCTTGCTGACTGGCGAACCTACAGGTCTGGTCATTCTCGCCACCTGAAGAAGTCCTGTCTGAGCGCTCCACGTCGTTGCCGGGACGGGCGGCCGACAATGGAAAAAGGCCAATGAGTGCCGTATTACCAGAGTTTCGGCCGGTGCCAGCTCCCTTATCAGGCTTGTCCCGGAGGGATGCCAGTGAGGACGTCGATATGGTCGATGCCGGCCCGTCCACCGCACCGGTGAATAAGACTTTCTTTCACGACGACTGATGAAGCGTTGTTAAGAAAGAGGATGCAAATGGCAATCTGTGTCATCTGGCATTGACCACCATGTTGGTGATAGACGGCATCGCAGCCACTGTCTGGCCGACAAGGCAGGGCTGACTGGGCGCCCTCTATAACCCTACTGCGAGGTGAAGATACACCGGGATGTCCACTTCGCGTGAGTTGTTCGTGGGCAGCACAGCTTGATTGCATACTTTACTGGCGTTGGAGCATTGGAGTGGGACATACTATTATTTCGGAGCAGCTCACATGCCGGAGAGCAGGATGCATTTGTTTAGGGTCCGGTTCAGATAGCCGTCATTGGGAGATAAGGTTACAACTACGTTTTGGCATGGGATTATTTGTAGCGTGTAGGGCTGAAAATCAACCGTATTAGAGCCTGGAAAGCCTGATGAAGTATCAACAGCGCTATCAATGGGTGTTGCATTCCGGGTTCTATACTGTCTTCGTCGTGGAACGTGAACGAATCAAAACATACTATGATCTCATACTCTTGAGGACAACTCGTTCTGACGCTGAGGATGATAATCTTCGACATGCATGAATATGACTTACATGACAGAGTAAGGTAGCCTGCCATCTAACGATATCGGCTTGGAAAGGTGCTCTTATGTAATCGAACCTTAGCCTCTGTTTGTACTGCGTAGCATCGGAATCCTTAATGGCGACACTAAGCTGTTCCGGGATTAGCCGTGTTCAACAAGCTCGAGGTCCCCCAACGGCGCCAAAAAAGTGATTTTCGGACTTTCTCGCAACGTCCCTCCGTGTCCACACCTCTCAAAGCTTCAGGTTCCTCCTTAGTTTGACCTTGTTGGTGGAAGGACATCATCGCGAAACGCCTGCATTTATTTGATACTTGATCTGCAGACGTTCAGTGTCCACATACAAGATGTTCTCGCGAGCACTCCGAGCAACGAGGGCAGTGCCCATGCGTGCCGCTCGCGCTCCGGCACAGCTGGCCGTTGCCAGGAGGTCCGTCACCACCAACGCGGCTTCGGCGCAGGTTGATAAGAGCTCCATTCCCTCGGTATGCATTCCATCTCTGTTGTAGAGGCTTCTCCGCGTCAAGTCTATGCTCGGTCCGTGAGCGGTTTTGTCGCTGCTGTTGTCTTCGAGTTTGTTTTCGGCGATTTACTGTTGCTGACGAGAGGGGTTTTCCCACAGTCCGACGACGAGCCATTCCAGATCACCCTCAGCGATGAGAGCTTCGAGACATACGAGCTTGATCCTCCGCCATACACCTTGGAGGTCACCAAGAAGGAGTTGAAGCAGATGTACTCTGACATGGTCGTCATCCGGTACGTCGGTTGCGGTGATGTCGAGAACTCGTGCGAGTGGTTGTAGGCATAGGTCCGCTAATAAGCCGCAGACAGTTGGAGATGGCCGCCGATAGGTTATACAAGGAGAAGAAGATTCGTGGTTTCTGCCATCTCTCCACTGGTCAGGAAGCCGTCGCCGTCGGTATCGAGCACGCCATCGAGAAGTCCGACGATTTGATCACCGCCTACAGATGCCACGGCTACGCCTACATGCGCGGCGCCACTGTCCGCTCCATCATTGGAGAGCTTCTCGGTCGCCGTGAGGGTATCTCTTACGGAAAGGGTGGCTCCATGCACATGTTCACCAAGGGTTTCTATGGCGGTAACGGTATCGTCGGTGCCCAGGTCCCCGTTGGCGCTGGTCTCGCTTTCGCCCACAAGTACACTGGCAGGAAGAATGCTACTATCATCCTGTACGGTGATGGTGCCTCCAACCAGGGTCAGGTCTTCGAGGCTTTCAACATGGCCAAGCTCTGGAAGTTGCCCGCCCTTTTCGGGTGCGAGAGTGAGTTCTATTTTCCCTCTAGCTCTGCTGTACAACCAGTATACTGATGTGTCACAGACAACAAGTACGGTATGGGTACCTCCGCCGCTCGGTCCTCCGCCCTGACCGACTACTACAAGCGCGGACAGTACATCCCTGGTCTCAAGGTCAATGGTATGGACGTCCTCGCCGTCAAGGCCGCCGTCAAGTACGGCAAGCAGTTCACCGAGGACGGCCCCGGACCCATGGTCCTGGAGTACGTTACCTACCGCTACGGTGGTCACTCCATGTCCGACCCCGGTACTACCTACCGTACTCGTGAGGAGATCCAGCGCATGCGCTCCACCAACGACCCCATTGCCGGCCTCAAGCAGCACATCCTGGACTGGAACGTTGCTTCGGAGGAGGAACTCAAAGCTCTCGACAAGGAGGCTCGCGCTCACGTCAACGAGGAGGTCAGCATCGCCGAGGCCATGGCTGCGCCAGAGGCTACTCCCAAGATCCTCTACGAGGACATCTACGTCAGGGGATCTGAGCCCCAGTTCATCCGTGGCCGGACAGCGGAGGAGAACTTCTACTTCCGCTAAACAACCCAACCCCCGACTCAACACCCTCCTACGTAATGACCTGCCTTGCACTTTTGCGTTAGCCGGCCTGAGATCTTAGTCTGGCAAGCCCTTCATACCCTCGCTCGCTGTTCATGGCTACCTGCGGCTCCCTGAAGCAAGCTAGCGACCTGTTCATGGCCCCTTGTATAATAATTTGCAGTTAGATAGAGGATCGGAAGAATGGGCGATTTGAACTTGCTTCGGGTTGAATGACGAAAGACTTTGACAAGACTCTTCCAGTGTCGAACGATAGCTCGAGTTGACGTTCTTGATATTGACTTCTCAGGTATCATGTTTCAGGATAGGCAGAATATCAGAGCATCCACGGCTAAGAACCACGGTTCACCTGGGTATTTCAATCCAATGCTTTGTTATGGAAATCATTGCCCATTGCCCATTGCCCATTGCCGTTGAGAGCTGTGGTATAGTATAGCAGATTACGCTAAGGGGACGGGGTACCTAAGAGCTAGACTAGCTGCCTGACGGGACCTGAATGCGTGTAGAGTTGTAGAGTGGGTCCACTGCAGCTTCCGACCACTTTACGCGACTTCCTTTCCATCCAGTCGCGTCAGCGCGTTGAAGTCATTGAATGCCCCGTTCGCACCTTCTGCCTGTTACCACATCGATCCATTCTAGGCTCCAGTGACCAGACTTGCATTCCCAGATGCTGGCTTTCTTTGTCTATTTCTTGCCAACATCCCGAGTTTCGACAAGCTGGTCATTGTGGCTTCAAAGCACCTTTTCAGGCTGCTGTCCGTCCAGAGCGCATCCCGTCGATTGCTCTTCGGCACCAGAAGCCTGAAAATCGGCGCAATGGCTCCCAAGGCCCAGGCGAAGGCGCCTACAAAACAGCAGACGCTCGGGTATGTCAAACGTGGGCAGATGACCTTGGGGTGCGTACCCGCCCCCTGGATCAGCCTTCTGTAACCCCCTAAGCAGCCCTCTAGTCATGGAGGTTGTGCAAGAAGAGCTCCTGGCTAATTTGCGGACCAATGTAGGAAGTTCTTTGGCGCTCCAGCTGGTGCTGCCAAACCGCCTCCACACCAGACGAAGCTTGCTTTTTCAACCAAGGCCAGCAAGAAGGTCGAACCGGCGGAAAATGAAGATGTAGAACATGAGGTGAAGGAGGAGGATGTGACCGAGAAGAAGAGGGTCAAGTCACCGAGCCCGAAGGTTGAAAGTGCGGACGAGAAAGAGCCAGCCAACAGTGGTAGTGGTATGTTGACCGAGGCCACACGAGGAAACTAAAGGCTAACGTTCCGATTAGAAAACAAGCAGCCGAGGAGGAAGCGATCCATCTCGCCAAAGAAGACTAGCAAATCCGTAAACGGTAAATCTAGCCCAGTTCGTGGCGATGTGGATCAGGACGAGCCACCACCTAAGCGTGCTAGGCGATCACGCAAGATCATTGAGGACGATGATGAGGACGAGGTGATGGAGGAAGCACCGCCAGCTAAAGCGTCGCCGAAAAAGCAGAAGGCCGCAGTTGCCAAGTCACCTCCTACACGCAGCCCGGCCAAAACGAAGAAGAAGAAGTCCACCAGTCCACCAGCGATCAAACAGGAGGAAGAGGATGAGTCATCAGCATCAACAGCTTCGGAGGCCGAGGCAGAAGCTGAAATCGAAGAGGACGAAGAGGATGAGAAGCCCGAGGTTGTTGCGAAGGCACGCAAGGAGGTGCAGACCAAACTCCTGTCGAAGAGCAAGGACCCTTACCCTGACTGGAAGGCTGGCGAACCCGTTCCATATGCGGCGCTGTGTAAGACGTTCTCGCTGGTCGAGCTCACCACTAAGCGTCTCATCATTATGGAGCATTGTTCCCTGTTCCTCAGGCAGGTCCTGAGATTGACGCCCAACGATCTCCTGCCGACCGTGCTCCTGATGATCAACAAGCTCGCCCCGGACTACGTTGGCCTGGAGCTTGGCATTGGAGAGTCTCTGATCATGAAAGCCATTGGAGAGAGTACGGGCCGTAGTCTCCAGGTTATCAAACAGGACCAGAAAGAAATCGGAGACTTGGGATTGGTGGCTGTCAAGTCAAGATCGACACAGCCAACAATGTTCAAGCCGAAGCCGCTGACCGTCAGAGGTGTGCTCAAAGGTTTGATAGACATTGCCAAAGTTACTGGCAGTGGAGCACAGGGCAATAAGGTGGCTGGCATCAAGAAGCTCCTTTCAGCTGCCGATGCAACCGGCGGCAAAGTTGATATCAACAAGGACAAGGGTGGACCCAGTGAAGCCAAGTTTATCATCCGCTTCCTGGAGGGCAAACTCAGGCTGGGTCTTGCAGAGAAGACGGTGCTCGTGTCTTTGGCTCAGGCTATGATCTGCCACGAGTTTGAGATGAGGGGCAAGGTGCCGAGCACAGACGATATGGCGAAGGCTGAGCAGGTCCTGAAGACGGTGTACAGCGAGCTACCCAGCTACGACGTGATTATCCCAGCCATGGTTGAGCATGGCATCATGAACCTGAGAGAACACTGCAAGCTTAGGCCCGGTATCCCTCTCAAGCCCATGTTAGCGAAGCCCACCAAAGCCATCACGGAAGTGCTCGACCGCTTCGAAGGCCAGACTTTTACATGCGAGTACAAGTATGATGGCGAGAGAGCACAAATTCACTACGTGGCCAAGGACACTGATGAGGAGCTCAAGAAGAACATGCAGGGTGTTACCAAGGAAGCCGCCGACGGTGTCGCCTCCATCTTTTCCCGGAACTCGGAAGATTTGTCCAAAAAGTACCCTGATATCCTGGCCAAGCTGCATACCTGGGTCGACAAGGACACTAAGAGCTTCGTGCTTGATTGTGAGAGTGTTGCCTGGGATACGGTGGAGAAGAAAGTTCTGCCTTTCCAGCAGCTTATGACGAGGAAGAAGAAGGATGTCAAGATCGAGGATGTCAAGGTCAAGGTGTGCGTTTTTGCATTTGATCTGTTATACTACAATGGCGAAGCCATAGTGGAGAAGTCGCTTCGTGACCGTCGAGATCTTCTGCATAAGGCATTCACGCCGGTTGAAGGCGAGTTTGGCTTCGCCACTAGCATGAATGGCCAAGAGCTGGACGAAATCCAGACGTTCCTGGACGAGAGTGTGAAGGCTTCGTGCGAGGGACTGATGGTGAAGATGTTGGACGGCACGGAGAGTGGTTATGAGCCGAGCAAAAGGAGTAGGAACTGGCTCAAGGTATGTCTGGCGCACAACACAAATAAGACAATGGAACCAATACTAACTTTTCATTACAGATCAAGAAAGACTACCTCTCAGGCATAGGCGACTCACTTGATCTCGTCGTACTTGGCGCCTACTATGGCAAGGGAAAACGAACTTCAGTCTACGGCGCCTTCCTTCTGGCCTGCTACAACCCGTCCTCAGAAAGATACGAAACAGTGTGCAACATCGGCACAGGTTTCAGCGAAGCCGTCCTAGAAGAGCTCCACAAGTCACTTTCAGAAATTGTCATCGACCGACCTAAGCCCTTCTACTCGCATAGCACGGGTGGCCAGCATCAACCGGATGTCTGGTTTGAACCACGCTATGTCTGGGAGGTCAAGACTGCCGACTTGACTCTCAGTCCAAGATACAAAGCTGGTTGCAAGGAGGGTGTCGACCCCAGTGGTGAGAAGGGTATCAGTCTACGCTTCCCACGATTTATCAAGATCCGCGATGATAAGAAGCCCGATGAGGCGACCACTAGTCGGCAGGTAGCAGAGATGTACCGGAAGCAGGAAAGTGTCAGTAAGAGTAAGGGGCCGGCGGTCGACGATGACTTTGAGTATTGATACCTTGAAAGGAGTCTAGAAGGATTTGGACGGCATGTGTATTACTTAGCATATTTGGCATTCTACAGGGACTATGTCGGGGGACTCTATAAGCGTTGTGTAGTCCCCAAATTCAGATGGATTTGCGTGCAATAACAGGTTCATTCCCATCCCACAATCATACGCCTAAACACCAAAACCATGCAATAATCCCGGATCCCTTTCTCAGTGGCCATTCCTCCTCCCATTAACCCTCTTCTCATCCCTTCGATGCACACAACTGAACTCCGCCGTCCTCGCCCTCTCCTCCCACTCCTCCTCCCCCATGATATGATCATCCTCCCCCAAGTCGCTCGTCTCCTCCCACAGCTTCTCCCTCTCCGCATTCTCCCCACTCGGCACCGCCCAGATACTCTCCCGCAACCGCTTATGCCGTTCCCGATCCTCCTCGATCCGCTGCTCCACCTGCCTCCGATCCAGCTTCATCCCGCCCGCCGAGCTCCGCTTCCCGCCCCGCTCGGGAATCGTCTGGCTGGGCGGCATGTCGCCGAGAAGATCCTCGCCGGGCGAGGCGACCACGTCTCGGTCCTTGAGCACGTCTTCTATCTCGGTCACGACGGCGGCGTCGAGGTAGGTCTTGGCGGCGAGGGACTGCAGCACGCGTCGCACGACTTTGACGTTGGCGGCGCCGGAGCCGTCGTCCGGGGCCACGGCGTCGACGACCCGGATGATGTCCCGCTGCATCATGGCGATGTACTCTGTGAAGCCGGAGGAGGAGGCGAGGTCCAGGAAGTGCTCGATGAAATACATTATGTTGGCGCGGATGTTCATGTTGTTCTGGGAGGTGAGTTAGTCGGGGGTGAGGGTTAGGTGGGTGAAGCCCGAGGCTGGAGGAATGGGGTATGGGTGATGCGGGCTTACGCGTTCAAGTTGCTCTAATATGCAGGAATGTAGGTCTTCGCCCATGTCCTTATACTTGAGCGCGAACTGCGCTGCCTTTTGCGCCGAGGTCACGGATGCATTGAGATGTTGGAGCTGTGAGGTGAAGCGCATGCGGACTTCGAATGGGTCCGCCATGTTGGGCAGAATTGGGTGATGACTCGGAGTAGTAACGGTTACATGAGCAATTATGGATGGACTTCCAAGTTTTTATTGCTGCGGTTTACTGTTCTGTGTCTCGTCCACTGCCTTTCTTTCAGTTGAGATCGGTCGGTACCATATGCGCATTGCTAAGAAATGTGGGTCGTAATTGTGTATGAGAATAGTGCTAATCGAGTTTGGGTTAGAATGCAAAGCTTAAATTGACAGGGCTTGCGCTTTCCGTTGTCGGACAGGGGATGTAGTGTGACATACCCTACGCTAAACCAGGTACCGTTGCAGGTTGGCGATACAGAATATACCACTCAACCTTTCCCCTTGAGCTCAGCGTTTCGTGACGGCTTCCTATATTGTTTTCAAGATGTCAGACCAGGCTTCTCAAGATGGACTCACACTGGCCATGCTCGGCTGTGGTTAGTAATACTCACAAACGCCGTTCTCACCTTCAGTCACACTCACTGTCAGTTTAGGCAACATGGGCATTGCCATCCTGTCAGGAATCCTTACCTCCCTCAAGGAAATGCAGGAGTCCCCCTCCTCCAAAAATGGCGAAGATCTCCCCTGCAAACTACCCACCAAGTTCATCGCTTGCGTAAAGAGCGAGGCATCAGTAAAGAGAGTCGAGCAAGCTCTGTCCCAGGCGAACCCCAACGGCAACTTCACCGTCACACGCGGCGACAACGTCTCAGCCTGCCAGCAAGCCGACATCATCATCCTCGGCTGCAAGCCATACATGGTCAAAGACGTCCTCTCCGCGTCAGGCATGCGCGAGGCTCTTAACGGAAAACTCCTCCTCTCCATCTGTGCCGGCCTCCCCACCGAGGACATTGCCAGCATCCTTTACCCCGCCGACGAGGACTACAAGGGCGAGAAATGCACCATCGTCCGCACCATGCCATCCACCGCCTCCCTGGTCCGGCAATCCATGACCGTCATCTCGCCTTCCCCCGCCAACCCCCTTCCAGATTCCACCACCCGCCTCATCACCTGGATCTTCTCCCAGATAGGCAACGTCAGCTACCTCCCACCCCATCTCATGGATGCCTCCACCGCCCTCTGCGGCTCTGGACCGGCTTTCTTCGCGCTTGTGCTGGAAGCTGCTGCGGACGGTGCTGTGGCCATGGGTATTCCCCGTGCCGACGCGATCAAGATGGCTGCGCAGACGATGCGTGGAGCGGCGGATCTGGTCCTGAATGGAGAGCACCCAGCCGTGTTGAAGGACAAGGTCAGCACGCCTGGTGGGTGCACGATTGGCGGACTCCTGGTGTTGGAGGAGGGTGCTGTTAGGGGTCATGTTTCTAGGGCGATCAGGGAGGCTACGGTTGTGGCCAGCTTGTGCGGTGGTGGTGCGAAGAATGTTAATGGAACTAGGCATTAAGAGTGGAGGGACGAAATAGACGTTTATGTTTATAGACATGGAAAAGGTGGCTCGGGCATAAAATGGCCTAGACAATCTATATGACTTGGTGATTAATCGTGTGTGCTTTGCTTGACCCCTGTTCGTTTTCTGAATGGTGTCATACGTATAGCCGCATAGTACACAATATGTACTTGGGTAGGAAGCCAGGCATCAGTTGTCCGGTGAAGTCCAGTCGATTTCTGTTTCCATGACCTGCAGCCCCGATGATTCGATAATTCCAAGCACCCTGGACAGGACGAAGTGGTGTAGAGACAACGGACCCGATATCCCATTGAATATATATTGTTACATTTACATGCTGTTTTATACATGCGCCCACAGCCGATGCCATCTAATCGTAACACCAGGTATCATGTCCAGCGCCACTTCCCCTGCTCTTCTCTATCCGCTTCCATCCTTATCCTCTCGCCCTACTCTTACTCCATAGTCACCGTAGCACCAAGCTCCTTGAGTGTGGCCACAATCTTCTCAGCCTCCTCCTTGGGTACGCTCTCCTTCATCGTCTTAGGCGCGCTCTCGACAAACTTCTTGGAGTCGACCAAGCTGAGACCCAACAAACTCTTGATCTCCTTGATCACCTTGGGCTTGGCACCGGCATCAAAGGCCTGCAGCTTAAGGGTGAAGAGCGTCTTTTCTGCGGGAGCGGGAGCGGCCTCCTCAGCCTCCTCGGCAGCGGCTGCTGCTGGTGCGGCACCGGCAGCAGGGGCGGCGGCGAATCCGCCAACGGGCAGGTCGGGAATGTTCAGTCGGGACTTGTGAAAAATTAGCTATGCGACTTCCCCCTTTATCCCACCGCTTGAGGCTGGGTAATCCCATGTTCCAAGATACCAGCTGCGGGTTGCAGAAGCGGCTTCAACACACCTTCAGGCTTGATACAAGGTCGGCAGTCTCGAGGAGAGTCAATTGGCTGATTTGGTCCACGATGGTGGCGATCTTGGGGTTCGTGGCAGCGGCCTCGGTCGAGTTATGCCGTCTTGCAATGTTGTGTTGAAAGAGAGACCCCGAGGCCCGGACAGTGGTGCTGGCACGGAGCTGGCGGGCGCAGCATTGCGCAGCGTACCTGCAAGAAAGCGACATAGTGACTGGGTGATGTGATGAAAAGGGACCGTAGAGGCTCGGGGCGCGGCAAGGGGAGGGTGCTTGTTGTCTCAACTGGTCACTATCTCGAGCTTCGAACGTGTCGAGGCTCAATGGAGATTTTTGGCTCGTCGTTCAATTAAAGTGGACCTCAAGGTCGTTCCATTGGTCGCCGCTGTTAGCTTTGAGATCCCCCATGCTAAGGTGAAATTTTGGGTGGTCTGTGCTGAAAAAAGTTCAGAAAGCTCACTGAAGTTTTGTGAGAAGGAAGGCACGGAGAGAGGCGATACAACACACTCTTCACACGCCTACGACATCATAATGGCGGTGATTGATGTGAGCCCGCAGAGACAGATCCTGCTCAGCGACGCGACTATACTGGGCCAACTCCCGCCCGATTTGCTTCACATCATCCAGAATCATCAAGCATCCAACTTCCTGGATGCCGTGGCTGCGGCCGCTTTAATACCAAAACTTACAGGCCGGATTTTTGCCTGCTGTGAGGCCTTCTTTGCAGATATCTGCGCCAGATGGATCTGCACCGCGCCACAACACACCCATGAAAATGTCGGTGTTTTGGGGGCTTTTGCGAGGATATTACCTTTCGCACCTTATATTTCTGTCTTTTTGAGAAAGTATCTGAAATCTAGTACGGCAACTGCTGGGAATGGTAACAGCAGACCCACGGACGACATACTGGGAGGGTTGAATCTGGACCGATATGCAGAGACGGAACTGCGACAGCTTCTCTTGGCGGTGTGGAGGTTGAACAGTTTCGATCGAAGGAGCTATGGGGCCCTTGTGACCCCCAGCCAGGTGCAGGCTCTTTTGGTGCATGGGAACCCTTCGATCCGGTATCTGGCCATCAGGATCTTCTGCCAACAACTGGATGCAGCGGACTTCAAGTTGGACACGCTGCTTGCGCAGCACATCCGGAGTGATGAGTCTCTTGTGGCGGAATCTGATGGCCAGGAGGTAGACTACAACTTCTTGAGCCTGTACGAACATGAGCGTGCCAAGGAGGTGCACGAGCTTCGACAACAAGCACAGGCGGCGACTATTGAAGCTTCACAGCCGTCTGCAGTACCTCAGGATCTCAGCCCTTGGGTTATCAACTATGGAAAGACCGTGTTTCCTCGGCCCGATGGTCCTGTGAACCGGCCTTCCAGCTTAGTGCCGACCCCGACGACGCTCCAAAACCTGGAGAGCCTGCTCCAACGTCTACAAAACCCAGGCCCGATTCTCATACATGGAGTCTCCGGCTCTGGCAAGACATCCATCGTACATGAAGTGGCAAGAGAGCTTGGAAAGGAAGAGGGGCTCGTGACTCTTCATCTAAATGACCAGACAGATGCCAAGGTGCTCCTTGGTCTCTATACGACGGACTCCAAGCCCGGCTCTTTTCAATGGCGTCCTGGTGTTTTGACGACGGCTGTCCGGGAAGGCAGATGGGTGTTGATAGAGGACCTGGATAGGGCGCCGACAGAGCTGATGAGCACCCTTTTACCCTTGGTCGAGAGAGGAGAGCTCCTCATACCCAGCCGCGGAGAGGTTATCAAGGCCACAGACGATTTTCGAATCTTTGCCACTGTACGAACGTCTGTGGGAATGAACGGACAGGAGAATTTACCAAGTCTGATCGGCATGCGGCTGTGGCAGCTCCAGCCAGTGCAACCTCTTGTACAAGGCGAACTAAGAGACATCATCAACGGCACTTACCCATTGCTGCACAAATACACCGATCATATACTCTCCGTTTACGAGCAGCTTCTCGCCATTACGAGCGGCGGCTCTGCCATGAGCCTCGGCCGTGGGTTGGCAGAGCGACCTATCAGCACTCGTGATGTGTTAAAGTGGTGCCGACGCCTTGATCATGTGCTCACGACAGCCGGCTGCAAGACTGGAAGTGAGCCTGTTTCTGACACGGTCTTGAATTACATGTTCATGGAGGCCATTGATTGCTTCGTGGGCAGTGTCAAAGAGGGCCGCGCACGCAAGCTCTTGAGTGGGAAGATTGCTCAGGCAATGCACATGTCGGGCCATCGTTTACAACATTACCTCAGTGCTTACATCCCCAAGCTGGAGGATACCGAGTCCCAGCTGAGTGTTGGACGTGTTCTTCTTCGAAAGACGCCTAGACCGACGAGGATGGTCAAATCCAAGAGGCCGTTCGCTGCCACGACGCATGCCAAACGATTACTGGAGCAGATTGCAATCGGCGTTAAGTTAAAGGAACCCATTCTGTTGGTGGGTGAGACAGGTATTGGAAAGACAACAGTAGTTCAGCAGCTGGCTGAATCCCTCGGTCATAAGCTGGTGGCAGTCAATCTTTCACAGCAAAGCGAGGCTGGCGATCTGCTGGGTGGATTCAAGCCTGTCAACTCTCGAAGCCTGGCGGTCCCCCTGAAAGAAGAGTTTGAGGACCTCTTCGAGAAGACCGGCGTCTCGGCGGAGAAGAACCAGGCATATTTGGAGAGTATCGCCAAGAAGTTCACCAAGGGTCGATGGTCAGAAGTGTCGAAGGAGTGGAGAAAAGCTCCCAAGATGTTTGAGACCATCGTCTCCACGCTGGAGAAAAAGTCCAGGGCGTCAGAGGTTGAGGAGTCTGGCGAACAGCCGGCGAAGCGAAGAAAAACGGACGCTGGCAGTGGGAAGTTGCAGCGATTACTCAAGCTGAAGCCTCGCTGGGATGCATTCTCACATAGTCTGGATCAGTTTGACAGGCAGATTGCGAGCGGTTCGGGTGCATTCGCTTTTGCGTTCGTTGAGGGCAATATTGTGAAAGCAGCGCGAAACGGCGACTGGGTGTTGCTGGACGAAATCAATCTGGCCTCACCGGATACGCTTGAAAGCATTGCCGACCTACTCCATTCCGGCTCAGAGGGTAGTCCCTCTATCCTTCTCTCAGAAACGGGAGAGATCGAGAGGATCAAGGCCCATCCCGACTTCCGCGTCTTTGGAGCCATGAACCCGGCTACTGATGTTGGCAAACGTGATCTTCCCCTTGGCCTCCGTTCCAGATTCACCGAAGTCTACGTCTCCAGTCCGGACAAGGACAAGAAAGACCTCCTGACCATTATCAAGACGTACCTCAAGGGAAACAACAGTCGCCTCGATCAGCTGGCTGACAGTGTGGCTGATCTGTACCTGGAGATCAAGCAGCTGGCGGAGTCAAAGCAGCTTGTCGATGGAGCCAATGAAGTGCCGCACTTCAGTCTGCGTACCTTGACCCGTGTGCTGACTTACGCGAATGACGTTGCTCCATTTTACGGTATAGAGAGGGCTTTGTACGAAGGATTCTGCATGGGCTTCCTTACACTTCTGAGCCAAGACTCCGAGAAGGATGTCTTGCCCAGAATCCACAAGCATCTTTTGAAGCGGACAAATATCCTGTCTCAGCCCCCGAAACGCCCCATGGACGGCAAGGAGTATGTCTCTTTCAAGAACCAGGCCAAAGATCATCAGTACTGGCTGCGGCAGGGCGCAGAAGAGCGCCTTGAGCGACAGGATTACATCATCACCCCATACGTGGAGAGAAACCTCCTCAACTTGGTCCGAGCCACTTCTACATGCCGGTACCCGGTGCTGATCCAGGGTCCTACGTCAGCCGGAAAGACGAGTATGATCGAATTTCTCGCCAATTATACGGGGAACAAGTTTGTGCGCATCAACAACCACGAGCATACTGATCTCCAAGAGTATCTGGGAACATATGTTTCAGGTTCCGATGGAAAGCTCAAGTTTCAGGAAGGCCTGCTGGTTCAGGCCATGAGACAGGGTTCATGGATTGTTCTGGATGAGTTGAATCTGGCCCCTACCGACGTGTTGGAAGCTCTCAACCGATTGCTGGACGACAACCGAGAGCTGCTCATTCCAGAGACCCAGGAGATTGTACGACCCCACGAGAACTTTATGCTGTTCGCGACTCAGAATCCTGCAGGTTTGTATGGTGGTAGAAAGGCTCTATCTCGTGCTTTCCGCAACAGATTCCTCGAGCTCCATTTCGATGACATTCCCGAGAACGAGCTGGAAACCATCTTGCAACAGCGGAGCAAGAACACGGCACCTTCCGACTGTAAGAGGATTGTGGCTGTGTACAAGCAGTTGACGAGACTGCGCCAGGAGAGCCGCGTGTTCGAGCAGAAGAACAGTTTTGCCACGCTCAGAGATCTGTTCCGATGGGCCTTGAGAGATGCTGATACCAGAGAGGACATTGCCAACAATGGATTCATGCTACTTGCGGAGAGAGTACGGAAGGACGAGGAGCGAGAGGAAGTCAAGAAAGTGATTGAAGAGGTCTTCAAGGTCGAAATCAACCCTGATGTTCTCTACAGTGCCGATTCCTCGCCCGCCCTGAAGGCACTCTGCGGCAAGGAAAACAGCCAGGGTGTCGTCTGGACGAAAGCAATGCGTCGGCTTTACGTCTTGGTTGAGAAGGCAATTCGTGGCAACGAACCTGTGCTTCTTATCGGTGAGACGGGCTGCGGCAAGACCACTGTCGTTCAACTCCTTGCGGAGGCCCGTCAGCAGGAGCTTCACATTGTCAACGCCCATCAAAACACCGAGACAGGAGATCTCATTGGCTCTCAACGACCCATTAGGAACCGAGGTGCCATTCTTGAGGCGGCTAGGAACAGTCTGGCCCAGGCAGCCGAGCTTCTTGCCCACAATCATGACGGTTCCCTCGACGACCTTCTCAATTGGTACCACGGTCTTGGCTCTACCGACAAGCAGAGACTACCCACCAGCCTCGCCTCCGAGATTGACAGTGCGATCCGCAGGAGTAAGGCCTTGTTCGAGTGGGCTGACGGTAGCTTGGTGCACGCCATGAGATCTGGCCAGTTCTTTTTGTTGGACGAGATTTCGCTGGCCGATGACTCCGTCCTCGAGAGACTAAACTCTGTTCTCGAGCCTTCACGCACTCTTCTCCTGGCCGAGAAGGGCATCGACGACTCCTTCGTGCGGGCCAGCGATGGCTTCGAGTTCTTCGCGACCATGAACCCGGGCGGTGACTTTGGCAAAAAGGAGCTCTCCCCTGCCCTGAGGAACCGGTTCACTGAGATCTGGGTCCCGGCTTTGTCAGAAGAGCAAGACATTCTTGACATTGTATCCTCCAAGCTGGACAGCAGACTCAAGCCCGGCATCCGTACCAAGAAGTCCAGGAAGGCCATCCCTGGGATCGTGGTCCAGTTTTCTGCCTGGTTCGGGGAGACATTCCGCCCATCGTCCGCCACCTCCTTCTCATTGCGCGACATTCTCGCCTGGGTCAAGTTTATGAACCAGTGTGCGGATAAGTACTCGCCAGAGTTTGGCCTTCTGCATGGTGCCGCTACCGTCTTTATTGACACGCTTGGCGCCAACCCATCAGCTCTCATGGCTGTCAATCTCGCCTCGATGGATGCTCAACGTCAGATGTGTTTGGACAAGCTGAGTGAGTTGGCCGGCGTTGACCTCACTTCCCTGTACCGGAACGAGATGCAGATTCTAGTCACGGACAACCTTCTCACGATTGGGGACTTCAGCATTGAGAGACTGCCTACCGGTGTGGTTGATAAGGATGTTGCTTTCCAGGCACCAACGACCAAGATGAACGCCATGAGAGTCATCAGAGCTCTCCATGTCAACAAACCTGTTCTGTTGGAAGGGAGCCCAGGTGTGGGCAAGACCACTCTGGTCAGCGCACTCGCCAAGGCTTGTGGACGGCCTTTAACGAGGATCAACCTGTCCGACCAGACTGATCTTATGGATCTGTTCGGTACTGACGTTCCTGTGGAAGGTGCCGAGGCAGGCAACTTTGCCTGGAAGGATGCTCCGTTCTTGCAGGCCATGCAGAAGGGTGAATGGGTTCTCCTTGACGAAATGAACCTGGCTTCTCAGTCGGTGCTGGAAGGTCTCAATGCCTGTCTTGATCATCGTGGAGAAGTCTACATCTCCGAGTTGGACCAGGTCTTCAAGCGGCACCCCGACTTCCGACTGTTCGCCGCTCAGAACCCCCATCATCAGGGCGGCGGCCGCAAGGGCTTGCCAAGCTCTTTTGTCAACCGTTTCATCGTTGTGTACGCTGATGTCTTCACAGAACAAGATCTTCTTCTCATTGCGCAGTCTAGATTTAGCAACCTGGACCCCGAGCTCATTCGTCAAATGATCAACTTCATCTCCAGATTGGACGATGAGGTGGTCACCAAGAAGTCTTTCGGCTCTCAGGGTTCACCATGGGAATTCAACCTTCGTGATACCCTACGTTGGTTGGATCTCCTTGCCTCATCAGACCCGTTGCTCAGCGCTGCGAAGCCAGATGATCTCCTCGACGTTGTCATTCGACAGCGTTTCCGCACGGATCGCGACCGCAAGGCAGTCACTCAGCTGTTCGAGTCTACCTTTGGGAAGTCTTTCAAGGATCACACCTTGTACCACGACACCAACAGCTTTACCTCCCAAGTGGGCCTTGCTGTGATCCCTAGGAATCTGGTATCTCAGCAGACGCAATTCCCCATCATCAATGTCGTCCCCCGATTGCGAGAGGTTGAGGCCATCATGACTGCTGTCAAGCAAGATCTCCCATGCATCCTCGTGGGGCCGTCAGGCAGCGGCAAGTCAGTTCTCCTTCGTCATGTCGCGGCTTTGGTTGGCAAGCGACTTGTAGTGTTCCCTCTCAACGCCGACGTGGACACGATGGATCTCATTGGAGGATTTGAGCAGGCGGATCCTCACAGAGATGCCCAGACTTGCCTCCAACAGCTTCACACGACCATCCAGGGACACATTCTGTCTGCTTTCCCCAAAGCGTCTCCAGCTGCTGCAGTCGAATTGATGAGTTACCTCGGAGACTCCTCTGAGGAGAACATGCACCGTCTCAAGGATATTGTGTCCTGTGTTGACCGTCTTGCCGCTGATAACTCCATCAGTTCAGGGCTGGCAGCCTCTCTCTCGGCAGCTCGTGCTATCCTTTCCAGGCCACTGACGCTTGAGAATCCCCGATTTGAATGGCTGGATGGTGTCATTGTTCGGGCTGTCGAGACTGGCCAGTGGCTCGTCCTCGACAATGCCAATCTCTGCAGTGCTTCGGTGCTGGACAGGCTCAACTCGCTTCTGGAGCGTCCAGACGGCTTCCTCAGCATCAACGAGCATAGTGGGCCTGGTGGCGAGCCTAGAATTATCCGCCCGCATCCCGACTTCCGCATCTTCCTCACAATGGACCCTCGGTATGGCGAACTGTCGCGGGCCATGAGGAATCGGTCCGTTGAAGTCTATGTCGAGCCTATTTCTGAACAGGCTGAACCGTATCTCGAGAAGATTGCCCCCGTCGAGGCAAATTTGAGCAGGTATTATACTGCTCAAAACATGGTGGGCAAGCTCGCGGAAGCCGTGAATGCTCTGGACATCTTGTCTGTGAGAGATACATCAACCCTGGAAAAGTATGCCACAGCAGTCGAGCATGGACTGTCGACTCACGACGCCCAGATCAAGGGAGAGTTCCTGCAACGACTGAGAGATCTCATCCACTACAACAAATCCAAGGCTACTGCACCCCTGAGACAGGCAATTCTTGACCAGTATTTGGCTGCTGCCAAGACGCTCTCGCCGCCACTGGTCCGGGCTCATTTGCGATCTGACGAGCACCGTGAAGAGGTGTTATCAAACTACATCCACCATCTTCAATTGCTTTACCCTGTGCATCCGTTGGAGAATGTTGCCATCTTAGCAAGGACGACCGGATCCGATACTCTTCTGCACATGCCAGAGGGTTCCTTCTACCTTCAGGGCAAGTGGCTTGCACTTTCATACGAGTACTATTTTGATCTCCAAACCGCACAACAGGCTATGGAGGCTCAAATGGCGCAAGCCAAGATCACCAAGCCTTCCCTGCTGAACCGTCTCCAACGATCTTTCGCTTCCGATAACATTCCTGCTTTTGCCAAGGATTCAACGGTCAATGTGCGTAGGTTCTTGTCTTATCTGCCGCAGATCATGGAGGTGGTAATCGAGCGGTTTCGCATGGAGAACGGGCCGGAGACTGTTCTGAGCGAGTGGCAGGCCCTGCTGAGGGCCATCCTCGTGTATTGGCAGCGAACACTGGCTTTTGTCACCGGCCAATCTTTTGACGAGGCCCGTTTCCAGGCTCATTTGGCTCAAGGCATCCGTCTCCTCAACTCTCGTCTACACACAACGGACCAGCCGGAATTTGATGATCTGCCAAACCAGACCCTGACGCGTCTCAACGAGGATTTCAAGATCGGTTTCAAGCTATCGACGGGTCTCAGTATGGAAGCAATGTGGGCAGTTTTCCGACCACAGCCCATCCGCGACGTCGCCACCTTGGAGCAGATTCTGGATATGGAGCGTTTAGCCACTCGCTTCGATGCTCTGAGATGGAGAGCCAGTGCCTCAGTACAAGACCTAGCAGCTGTGCTCATGGCCCTTGCACAAGCCTATGCCGCCATCCGGACCAGTGGACTGGATGCTGCTGCTCTCGTGAAGGATCTGACGAGCGAAATCTCCGATCTCGAATCCAAGATCGGAGAGTATACCAAGGATCGCCGGCCTTTCCTTGCTTCAAGCTTCGAGGCGCTTCGACAAGCCCACGTACTCCACTACCACTACAAGGAAGAACCGGACCTCAAGGCCATTCAGAATGTCATTGTCCTGTCTGAGCTCCCAACGCTCGCCCAGATGCGCCTCCATGCCGCAAGAGGAAAGGCCACCAGGTTCCAGAATGTCAACTATATGCTGGAGCAGAATACTGAGGTGCATCCTTGGTCTGGTTCAACCTCGGAGAATCTGGTGACAAGCTTCGATTCGATCACCTCTGCTACGCTGTTCGAGCTTGGTTCCCTGGAAGAGGAGTTGAATGTCATGGGTGGAGCGCTCGGTCAAGCTAGTGCATCACTCACCACCGATCCCCTGGATAAGCTTGGCTTGCACCTGTGGGGACTTCTCTTCGACACCGTTGCTGCTCACGGGGATGGCCCAGCAAACTACGTTGATGAGTTGCATTCGGCCTTGGTGCTTTCTGTAAACGCCGAAAACTGCTCCATCACAAGTTCCGGCATTGACTTCATCCAAGATCCTATCCATCAAGGATTTATGCAGGAGCTTGACTCGGCCGAGCATCCTCACTTGTCGGGCATCTTCCATCAGCACTTTGTGCCAGCGTTGATTGCCTTGGCCGCTACCACTAGCCGTGACATCCCTCCTCCGCAGAAGAAGGCTTACATGGCTATTGCTTGGGTTCAGTTCGCCCAGGGCTGCATCAAGCTATACGTTCCCGACAAGATCTTTGATCCCTACCTGAGAGCACAGGTTGAACTGGACTTCCACCAGGAGCTGCATCAGAAGATCCACGACAAGCTGGCTGCACTCCGTGAGTTTGAGCACCTATTTACGGGTCAAACCACCAGTGTACGGTGTGAGATGTTGGAGGACGAGATAAACCAGTTGGGAGAGCCACCTTCTGCTACCGAAACTATCTACCGTCCCACTGGCAACGAGCTCGCCCGATTGCAGGGTGAGTTCGTCAATGTTCTGAATGCTATCGTTCAGAACGACGTCTCGTCAGCCCATTACCGCTGCATGGCGAACGGTACGACTGATTCAGCCCAGGAGTTGGAGCTTGTCAAGGCCAATGTGTCAAGACTGATTGAGCGTTTCTCTGGCTATTTCAACGCTTATCAGGATATGACAATGCCTCTTGTCAACTTCCTCCGCTGTTTGCAAGTAGGACTGTCACTCAGTGATGATGCCGCAGCATCGAACCCCGAGGATTCTGCGCACGCTGAGCTTCTCAGTGTCACTCCCTTCATGGGAGGGACGCCTTGGGTCATGCTGAAGGGATCCTTGTCCAACCATAGTCTGGAGATCTTGTCCGTCATTTCCAGTTATGTCAGCATGGAAGGAGGTGGCAAGGCCATCACTAAGCTTCCCGCCGTTATGCGCCGAGCTCTCTTTGATGTTCTCGCTTTCTACCACGATGAGTGGAGCAAGAAGCTGCAGGTGGACCGCAGGGCTGAAGAGTCCAAGCAAAGCCTGTACCGTTTCCGCGGCGGCTGGGAAGACGAGGAGGAATTCGACGAGGAAGAGTTCAACGAGCTGTTCCCCGACTACACTGAGGAAGAGAACAAGGCTCAGAGGACGAAGTTGAAGAGCAAGGACAGGGTCAGAGACGTGTCGATCCAACTCGCTGACGCCCATGAGAAGATCTTTGTGTCTCCTGAAGAGCCCCTCAAGAGTCTTCAAGACCTCAACAAGCAGGTTGCCAGGAGAATCGCCAAGGACAACAGGCAATCCGACGCTCGCAGCGAGCAGTTGGATGCTACACTATATCCCGCTGCTCTTTTGCTTTTTGAGGAGCAGAGGGAGGCCTTCCGATCTGCAACCACGTCGTCGATGTACAACTTCTACACCGAGTCCAACATCGGCGAGGCGAGAAAGCTGCTCACTCTCGTCACCAGCATCAAGAACAAGTTCCAAGATCTGCAGAAGATTGACGAGATTGGCCATCATCAAACCCTGGCCGATGTGATCAATGCCTGCGACAAGCTGTTCGAGGATAGGCTGGATGAGCCGCTTGCTAAACTGATCACTGGAGTCGAGCATCTACACGCCTTTGTCTATGAATGGCAGGAAGGCGGCTGGGCAAGCCGTGATCACAAAGCCACGCCGCTCTACGAAAAGCTCACCAACACCATCATTGACTGGCGCCGGCTGGAGTTGGCCAGCTGGGCGAAGTTGTTCGACATGGAGGAGGAGAAGTGCCGCAACGATGCCAAGTCCTGGTGGTTCATCGCCTACGGTACCATTGTCTTTGAGCCCTGTGCGCGCCTGCAGAAGGGCGAAGAGAACTTGGAGCACTATGCCGTTGAGGTACTCGACATCTTGGGTTCGTACTTTGCTGATGCCGTTGCCGGTCAGTTCACGGCACGGTTGAAGTTGGTGAAGCAGCTCAAGAACCATCTGGACCTGCTCGTACAGGACGCTCCTGCGCTCAGCGTTATTCGCGACGCCATCCAGAACTTCATTTCCCTGTACAGCCGGTACGAGAAGAAGGCCACCGAAGCCATCCGCAAGGGCAGAGAGCCCCTGGACAGGAAGATGAAAGACGTCCTCCTCTTGTTCTCTTGGCAAGACAAGAATATTGTAGCCCTCCGAGAGAGTTCGAAGAGGTCGCACCAGAAGCTTTTCCGTCTTGTCCGAAAGTTCCGTGCCGTTCTTGGCCAACCAATGAGAGCCGTCATCGACCAGGGTTTGCCTGATGAGCAGCCATTGGAGACTGTCAAGATTCCTGGCAGCCTTGATGCTACACCCCTGATTGATGAGAACGCTGCTGCACTCTGTGTGGCTGCTAAGCCGACGCTTGCAAATGATTCGCACTGGGGCAGGCTGTCGAACCCCAAGCTCGTCATCAAGATCATGAACAAGCTTGGCTCATTGCCGGAGTCGGTTATTGATGGTCCCGAGGTCGTGGACACTTTCATCAGTGACCTCTTGTCTTCGATGGTGGAGCTGAGGAAAGAGACACCGGGTACCCTCACGGACGAGAACAAGGACGAGGTCAAGCATCTCAAGACGCGGAAGGTTGCTCTCTACACTGAGACCTTGAAGGCCATCCGCCAGATGGGTTTCAGCCGCAACCTCAGTACCAAGTTGTTGGAAGCCCAAAACTCCACGGCCTTGATCCTCGTGAGGTCCGGCGTTATTGCCTCTGCTGATGGCTTACGCTCTGAGGACATCGAGTACTACTACCACAAGACGCTCGATCTAGCCGCCAAGTTCCGCAACGCTGCCCACGATTTTCATGGTGACCTCAGTCGTGAGGTGGTAGATCGCAGCATTGGCTTCCTCGAAGGTATCCTGCACACCATGATCCAACAAAGACAAGAACTCTGTGAGTCAGTCAAGGCTGTTGATGACTTTGATGGGGTAATGAAGGATGTCACGTCCCTTGCCACACCCAGAGAAGCGACTGAGCTGCCTCAATGTGGTGCCAGGCGTTTCACGGATGTTAGCCAGGTCTTGCGTTGGCTCCCCCAGGTTGTCCGGTTCAGCAAGCATATCGTCGCCACACATGCCAAGCTCAGTGGCATCGATAACGGGGAGCATCTGGATTACCTCAACAAGTGGCTTGTTGAGCTTGAGGGCTTTGCTGCTGAGCACCGTGAGCTCATTAAACTCCCATTTGCCTTCCACACAGCGAAACACAAGGATCTCGAACATCGGGTTGCGTTGATGCTGGGGAGGAAGTACGATGACATGCATAACAACGCCCTATACAGACCCGATCTCAAGTTCGTCTACGACCAGATGAGACTGTGGTTGGAGTATCCGGACCTGAGCTGGCCTGAAGACAGCGGTCGCACTACCCTGGAGGGATTCGCTGAGTCAGTCATGAACGCGTCTAAGAAGGTCCTGGTTGCCATGCAAGAGATTGAAAAGACTAGCCATACCCTGCCCACCACCGCTGAAGACGCGTCATGGTTGATGAACTACCAGACTGGGCTCGCCAAGATGATCAAGTCGTTACGGATTGATACCCTTACCAACGAAGCTCTTAATCTCGTCCAACTCACCCAGGACCTGCCGAAGACCGCCGACCACAAACCGGTCTACGCTCTTCTTCGCGTTGTCCTTCCACTGTTGCAGCAATACACGACCATCTGCCGCCAAAATATCTTGAAACTGGCCGACCTTCATCGTGCAACCTGCCGTATGGGCTATCACCTCAGCAACTCGTTCGCTACTATCAGCTCTCAAGGATTTTGCCAACCACAAGAGAAGAGTGACGAGAAATCTGGCGACTCTGGACAGCTCGAGAGTGGTACCGGTCTTGGTGACGGCGAGGGTGCTGAGGACATCAGCAAGGATATCCAGCCTGATGAAGACATGACCGAGCTGGCACAGGAACCCAATGAGAAGAAAGATGGGGATATCGAGGATGAGGAAGATGCTGTCGACATGGGCGGTGAAGATATGGAAGGTGATGTTGGGAGTGTGAACGGCAAGGACGAAGATGAGGAAGGCGATGGTGACAAGTCCGGTGACGAGGAAGAGAATGAAATGGATGAGGAGGCTGGAGATGTTGATGATCTCGATCCTACTGCCGTTGATGAAAAGATGTGGGATGGTGAAGACGAGGAGCAGGCCGATAAGGATCAACAGGGTGACCAGAACACGGGCCAGAAGAAGGACGATGAGCAAGTTGGTGCTGATGATCCGGCTAAGCGCGAGAATGAAAAGGTCGAAGAGGCTGGCGAACAGGGTGAGGAGAACGAGAACAACGAGGAGGATGCTGGTGCGGCCGAGGAAGAGGTCAAGCAGCAGGAGGAGCTCAATAACCAGGATCAGAACGTTCAGGACCAGGAGACTCTGGCCCTGCCTGATGACATGGAGATCGATGTGGATGATGGAGAAGAAGAGGAAGAACTGGGCAGTGATGATGATCTCGATAAGCTGGATGAAGATGACAAGGCTGCCGAGTTGGAGGATCTCAACTCAGATGGCGAGAGCGTCAATGGTGACGAGGACAACGCTGAGCCAAAGACGCAAGAGGATGTCGAGGCTGAGGATGATACTGCCCAGGAAGAAGACGTCAATGACAAGGTCGACGGCGAGGACATCAACCCCGATATGGACGCGGAGCACCAGGATGAGGAGAGTCCAGAGGAGCAGCAAAACAAGGAGGAGAACAAACCACTGGATGACAGCACGGCGGACCATGACAACGCCGCCCCAAGTGATGTTCAGACTGGTGGGGGGCAAGCTGATACTGAGATGGACGGTCAGGACGACAATGACCCCCAAAGCAAGGCTGCCCAGAGAGAGAGCGGCGAAGTGGGCGAGAACGCGGCGGATCAAGAAAAGGCTGAGGGCAACAAGGGATCCTTATCCAGAGCTGACCAAGAACAGGCTCAACCTGACGATGACCAAAAGATGGAGTCTCAGGAGGCCCAACCCTTCAAGAAGCTTGGCGATGCACTGGAACGGTGGTATCGCAACCAGAAGGACATCCAGAATGCCACCGAGGAGCAGGACACCCAGAACAAGGAGATGTCTGAAGCCGAGTTGGCCAAGAGCGAGTTCCAGCATCTTCAGGACGAGAATGCCCCCGCAGACACTCAAGCCATGGGTGGTGCTGCCGACGACGAGGTCAAACCGTTCGATGACTCCATGGCTATCGACAACGAGACCGAAGAAACCCAGAACAAGGTCATGCCCGAGGACATCGAGGAGGAAGAAGTGCAGGCAGATGATGCCATGGACATTGACTCCACCGAGCCCGTGGAACAATCAAAGACCGACCGGGACGATGGTCGGTCAGGCGTGGCAACCCGTCAAGGTGCCCTCAACAACAATGAAGAGGAGGAAATGCAAGCCGAGCAACCTCGTCAGGCCGACGCCGAGGATGAGCAAGTCCAAGAGACCTCGACTCAACTCTCTTCTACTCATCTTGAAGACAAGCCTGAGCGCGACTTCCACTCTGCCCTCAATATCTGGACCGAGTACCAAACACGCACCACAGCCCAGACCATGTCTCTGACCTCCCACCTCCGCCTTATCCTCGCTCCCTCGCAGTCCACCAAACTTTCCGGCTCTTTCCGCACGGGTAAGCGGCTCAACATCAAGAAGATCATCCCCTACATTGCCTCGTCCTACAAGCGCGACAAGATCTGGATGCGCCGCGCCATCCCCACCAAACGAGCCTACCAGATCCTCCTCTGCGTGGACGACTCCCGCTCCATGGGCGAATCCGCCTCGGGCAGTCTCGCGCTGGAGTCTTTGGTCATGGTGAGCAGGAGTTTATCCATGCTCGAAGCCGGCCAGATCGGCGTCCTCGGCTTCGGCAAGGACGTCTTCGTCGCGCACGATCTGACCGCCCCGGAACCCTTCGGCACATCCACCTCCGGCGCCGCAGCCCTGCAGAAATTCTCCTTCAACCAAGAAGGCACCGACATCGTCAATCTCCTGCGCGAGACCATCTCCCGCTTCCGCACGGCTCGTCTCCAATCCTCCTCCTCGGGCAGTGAGGATCTCTGGCAGCTCGCGCTGATCATGTCAGACGGTCTCACGCCCAGCGGTGACCATGCTCGCCTGAGACCGCTGTTGCGGGAGGCGATGGAGGAGAGGATCATGGTGGTGTTCATCATCATGGATGACGCGGGGAAGAAGAAGGGAGACTCGGTGCTGGAGCTGAAGGAGGCCAAGTTCACGAAGGACGGAGGCGTCGTCATCGAGCGGTACCTGGACAGCTTCCCGTTCCAGTACTATCTGATCGTGCATCATCTGGAGGACCTGCCCTCGGCGTTGGCGGGATTGTTGAGGCAGTGGTTTAGTGAGGTGAATAGCTAGTAGAAGTCAAAAGGGAGGTTGTTTTAAGGTTGGGCGTTGCATCTTGAAATTGCATTTTCTGGTGTTACACGGAGGAATTAGAGGTTTAGGTTAGAGATCTAAAGTAATCATATTTCTGCTTTTGAGCCACTTCAAGTGTCTTTTTGGTCGTGCATGTCGTCTCTCTATTACTCCTATACTCCTAGGAGGTTGTCGTGGGCTAAAGCATAGTCTCTATTATGCGTTTAGAGTGTATAACATATTTACCCGGCGGTACACCTATTATACCTCTAGCCTGTCTATATTACAGCTATGCCGAAGCGGAAACGTGCGCCAACTATTCTAGGCGTAGAAGTTTAGGAACGGACGGTATGCGGACTGTTCGCAAGTCCTTGATATCATGATATAATAAGATTTGAAATGCACTCGTGCAGTCTTCAAGCAGCAGGTCTACGTTAACTAAGCAATACCCTCTTGCTAAACGCCGACTTTAGGATCGGTCAGCCCTCTACAAGCAAAAGGTAACTCCGCCAATTATCCCACCATTCCCCCAAATCGCCCTGTTTCTTGGGCCAAATGCGCCAGAAAATACGCAGGAACAGAGGAGAAGGCTTCTCCCTCCCAATCTCTCTTTGCCCATCCTCCCACCCGAGACGTCTTTCCTTGCCGATTTCTTGTGCGTGGACCACGTCACCGGCGTGGTCACCCACCTCCCGCTCCAGCGACCAGTGACGGCCAAGGGCAGCAAGGTAGGGTTGGAGGTAGAAGGCGACGGGCGCCATGGTGGCCCGGTTGGGGAAAGCCCGACCACCTTCCACCTGGACCGTCATGCGCTCCAGTGGTGGGGGCCTTGTTGCCATGGTATTACGGGCTTGTGCCTCGCAGATGACCTGGAAGATGGTGCGTGCAAGCGTCTCGTCGACAGCCGTGTTGACGAATACGTCGCGGATATGGCCGTTGCGGTAAGGGTATAGTCCACCGGGGCCACTGTTCAGGTAGCAGCGGTCGAAGTCGTCGAAGGATGGGTCCACGACAGTGTCGCGCCGGTTTACGGCGGGCGGAGCAGCTGGTATCCACGGGGGAGGCGACGCGTCGAGAGTCAGGGCGAGACGACGGAGACGAGTGAAGCGGCCAAGGGCTCGGTAAAGAGCCACTTCGGTGGCGTCGCCTCGTGCTCGTCGAATATTGAGAGCCAGCGTCTCGATCTCCGGGCAACGGTCGGCCAGCTCAGCGAGGGCTGCTTCGTCGAGGTAGTGGCCGAGCTCAAGTTGCGATTGAAGCCATAGCTCCCGCAGGCGCGGAGGAAGAGCGCTGGCGAGAGACATGGTTGGGTGCCACGCGATGATCTCTAGGCTGGTCAACTGGGGGACGCAGCTTAGGAATTGCTTCACATTGTCGTAGTACACCTGCTCCTGTTCGTCGGCGCAGGTAAACAGCAGGGTCGTCAAACCCTTTAAGTCACTGCTGATTTGGATCAGTCTATCAAACGCTTCGGAACTGATTCTGTGGCTGACTGTCAGGGTACGCAGGTAAGATAGATTCGTGCTTGATGTCCAAGGATTCATCACGTCCTCTCCTAGGATACGACCCCAACGGACATGGTTGACGTCGCAACCTATTTCAATACATTCGAGCCGGCCTACCGCGCAGCTCGCGTTGCTACCAACGACCAAGCCTTTCCAAGGGGCGGGAGGCGGCAACGGGTTGCCTTCCTCGTCTTCCGGACATCCTGCACCTTGGGACATATGCACTGCCTTCAGGTTTAGTGCCAAACCTCGCACCATGCTATAGACGGCCTCGGCGTGGTAGCTGGGCACGCCCTGGTCATCGTAGCCGTCAGTCTCTTCATAATGCATCCAGATGCTATAGAGGCATGGTGCTGTGACAAGAGCTAGCTCGTGTGGATCGATTACCGGGTGATGCAGAGTGCGTAGCTGGAAGGTGAAATGGTGCAGCCTGCAGTGCGGGTTGTACTGAACGAGCGACTGGAGAAGGCACAACGGGAACGGGTGCGGGCCTCGCATATAGTACGTCAGCCAAAGCAGGAAGTCTCTGCACCAGACGGGCAAGAGCTTGCCAGTCTGCGTCTTCCCACACGGGTGAGCTGCCTTGCCTGGGCGGGTTGGACTCGAAAAGGGAATGACGGCAGAGGCCTTGTAGCCTGTCTTGATCGCCATCAATCAGCTCGACTATACTCAAGGGGAGACCAGAAAATCTAGATGACCTGGGCAATGCGTTATCTAAACCCTGGCTGCTGTCGCCAAGTACAAGGATACGGACATCGGCAAGGGCTGCGTTGCGTTGTAACGTGCTGGTACATTTGAGCACATCGTCGGCCAGTTGCGGCGGGCTGTATGTCGAGAATTTGATGGTGTGGAAGAGCAGGTGTTTGGCGATAGAATGGCAGCGTTTGCTGGTCAATGCGAAGGACACCACCGAGGGACGATGCAAATGCCCGACATATTCGCATATGTGCGACAACAGCTCAGCCGGGAGACTCTCCAAGCCAAAAGTACTGTTAGACATGGTCGTGTTGAAGTTGGACGAAGTTGCGCGCACACGCAGGGAGTGGGGAGATCGGTCGAGGTTTCAGGGGCACCGTACCAGCCAGGTCTTGCAGTATCCAGCCAACAGTTGTTCAGCGGTTGATCTCGCCCATATATTGAGAGCAAACTTCAAGAGTAAATCACTATGTCATCCATCGTTGGGATATTCTTTTCAACGGTTGATTGATAGCAAATTATCTGAGGATTGACGAGGAAAGAACGTTGAAACTATCTCGTGGTATTAGGGAAGGACCGGACTGCTGAGCAACTGTTGGCTGGAGCCAGCAAGACCTTGCATGGGTATCAAATCTTGAACCTCAATTATATACATACTGCGTAACGATTGACAAAACCGACATGATAAGTAGTATACGCTATATAGTGTATTATTAGCAGTACTCTGTGAGATCGATCAACGACGTCGTCAATACGCGAGATACCTACCATCAACCAGGGGCGCTGGTAAACTAGGGTCACCAATGACTTGATGACAGCCATGCCCATATCTTCACGAGCTCACTAGGGAACTTGACCTGATGGCGTACGCCTTCCACTTTCACGGCATACCAACACGATGTTGGCGATGTAATGCAAGATTCTCCCGAGTCTACGAGTCCGGGAGTGGCATCACAGACAAATCTGGTACTCTTCACGTTGTGGGGGGATGGAATGATCATGTCCAACAAGACTTGGCTCTCCTTCCGCTTCGAACTACCATTTCACTACACTATCGCGGTGTTCTTGAAAGCGAACCACGTTCACAGAAACATCAAGCCAAAGATCATCATGATAACAACTCCAAGGCTGATTCTTGAAGTGGCCGGCGTCGTCGACCCTGCCGAACCAGTATTGTTATCCACCTGCATCCCGAACAGTCCCTTAGGATAGCATCTGAACTGATACGGATTCCAGTTTCCATCCGGCTGAGGAGGACTGCTACTCCATGTACACTGCTGCGCCTTCCAAAACGTGTTCCCGCTCTCAGGGCGTTGGTTGTCGTAGAGGGTGGCGTTGCAGTAGTAGATGCATCTGCTTGTGGTCTCGGCGGTGTCGTCACGGACGACCTGGACGGTCGAATTGCAACATGTGCTGAGGACTTGCGTGATGTTGTCACCAACTTCACCTGGTGTATACGGTGCAGTGCACACAATATGGTAGCTGACGGGAGTGTGGCCCGGGACGTAGCCCAGGATTTCGGTCTGACCCGTGGCTGGACAGCTGCTGTTTGTCACCATGTTGAGTAATTGCTTATGATGGTTGGGCTGCTACAGACAGTGGACGAGAAATGAAACACCGAACAGAGCTGCTGGGTCTAGGTGCACTTGGTGGTGGCGACGTGGCTGACGGTGTCGGGGTGCTAGGAAGTCGCGCAGCTCGACTTCAAGAACGGAGGGTTGATAGAGAACGGCATGGTCTTAATATGGACGAGTCCATCGAAGAGCCTTGTGACCCTGATGTGCAGATGCCCTTCTTCCTGTGGTCATGCAGTCCAATATAACCTTGTGGCTGTTGGTACTATTTACCCGACAGCATAAAAGCTCTACACCCTTGGGCTTGTCCTCAGCCGGTGACCGAAGAGCAGGTTTGGTTACGGTACGGCAGTAAGCGAAACATGCTCTTCACGAACCAACGGCTCATTGTTGGGCTTTCTCATATTTGTGCGGCTCCGTCATTGGTATACTCAGAGACAGCATTCCAACAGCATATCCTTTGGAAGGGCTTCATGCTGAGGACAGCTGGTTATCTGTGTGCTTACCAGTGTTCATCCCGTCACGATGCGCATTCAAATTCCTCAGGAACCAACACCATGAAGTTGGCTTCAAGCGGAGCCAAGGACGATTCAGGAAACGGCTCTGGCTCTGGCTCTGGCTCTGGCTCTGGCTCTGGACTTGGCATAAGCGAAGGTAAGAACGATCACCTAAAACCACCATAATATTAGTAGCTTGAGGTGGTTGATTGCAAGCTTAGTTGTACAAAGTAATACGACTAATAAAAGCTACGGCGCTTACCAGAAACCTAAAAACCTGGTTTGCGAAAGAAAACCATTTTTGACAAACAGTCCCTCTCCTAGAAAACGGTCTTTTCTCCAAAAATGGGGTTTCTCTTACCTTACCTTAGCCAGTTCCTTCTCCGGTGAGTTCACATATGGAAGGGACGGGAAGGAGGGGTCCGCGCGGCTCCGCGCCGCGGCTTTGCCCATATCGGCAATCGCATGCAGGCTTATTAAGGCTGTCAGCAGCCCAAGTGAGTCAACTGCAATGACACATTATGAAGCCCTTGCGAGAGTTCGAACACTATACATAAAGCCTCGATCGTCATTGAGCGTGTATCAGAGCTTAGGACGCGCCTTTGAGTCAGACCATCACCATGGGCGTATTCTACGAGACGATCCCGGACTCCCTCATCAAATGGCTCCTCGAGCAGAAGATGTTCTGGGTCGCTACGGCACCCTTGGCGGCATCAGGCCATGTCAACGTATCTCCCAAGGGCGGCGAATACTTTGGCATCATTGACAACCAGACCTTCTGGTACATGGAACTGACGGGGAGTGGCTCCGAGACCCTAGCGCATCTGTATGAGCGAGGGAACGGAAGGATCACCGTCATGTTCAACTCCTTTGAAGGTCCTCCCAACATTGTCCGTTTATGGGGCAAAGGTATAGTCCGCCTCTCACTGCATAATATGAGAATAGGGCGAGAACTAATGTGTAAGATCAGGCCGAGCCTTGGAGCACGGCACCAAGGAATTCGAGTCCTTCGTGGCTGAGCACGAGGTGAAGACCATCCCCGGGACAAGATCCATCATTATCGTCGATATCCATCAGGTGGGAACATCATGCGGCTTCTCGGTTCCCTACTACGAGTTCAAAGGTCACCGCGAGATCCTCAATGAGTTCATGAAGCGGCGAGACGACAGGTTCAAGGCTGGTCTCTCCAAGGAGTCCATGCCAAGGTATTGGGCGTTCAAGAATGCCTTCAGTATGGATAATATGCCTGCCATGAAGCAGGCTCTTGAGCTTGGCAGGAAGGAGCACATCAAGCCAATAAAGAAGATGGTCGGCCCGCTTGCCCCGAGAACTGACTCCCCCAAGCCACGTCAAGCTGTCTCAGTCGAGATGGCTGTGATGATCGCCGTGGTTAGCGTTCTCATAGGTGCACTTCTAGCATTGTATGGCACAGCGGCGGTAGCTCCTGCAGGAGGGTTGAGGATTCCCAATGTGAATGCAAGCTCCATCTCGTTGGAGGGCGTGCTGAGAAAAGTCCATGGCATCTAGACGTATGAAATACAGAGAAGCGAATGGGTATACTGTTTTCCGTATCTTGGCTAGCGTAGTAAGTTATAACCTGTGAGATTCAACTCAATCAAAGCAATAACTTGACAGTGAACACAAGCCAATTGACTCATGGCTGACATATATCCGCTAATCCCAGTTGGGCTGGCCACCGAAACGGGCTTAGCTTACTGCAGCTGCCCCACGTCCGGCCGAGCTGGATTGAAAGGGTTTGCGAGCCCTAACTGCCAAGACTCGCTTTGCATCGCGGTGATACAGAGGGAAATCTCCACCTGCTACAAAAGTTCAGGAAAGCCTGTGTAGCAGCCCACGTCGACAACCATCCCCAACCACTCCAACACCAGCTCAATACCGCCAAAATGCCCGGAGGTGTCAGTGTCCGCGACGTCGATGTAGGTGTTTCTCTATTCAGCTGTCTTCCAGCTTGACGACACTCCTCGCGAGCCGAAAATCACGGGTCTTTCTTCGACAAAAAAAATCCACGAACAATCTGTTGGCTGTGCAAAACCAAAGTTTGCGGCGATGGGTATCAGACAGCGGCAATTGGGAATAGAACAAGAAAAGAATGAAAAGACCATGAGAGCAGGCGCGAGGGGGTCGCAAGACTTCTGATGACGGAAATTGTTGCTAATACATGGTTTTTCTCGACTTGCAGTCGCACAAGTTCATCAACGCTTATGCCGCTTTCTTGAAGCGTCAGGGCAAGCTGCCAGTTCCTGGTGAGTACCGAATAATACGTCAACATTGCGACAGGATTGAGTCGACTGACAGTTTCCACCAGGTTGGGTTGACACCGTCAAGACTGGTGTCGCCAAGGAGCTCCCTCCCCAGGACCAGGACTGGTTCTACGTCCGCGCCGCCGCCGTTGCCCGCCATGTCTACCTCCGCAAGACCGTCGGTGTCGGCCGCCTGAGGAAGGTTCACGGTGTTGCCAAGAACCGTGGCAGCCGTCCCAGCAAGCACGTCGCCGCTTCCGGCTCCGTCGACCGCAAGGTCATGCAGGCTCTTGAGCAGATCAACGTCCTCGAGCAGGATGAGGAGAAGGGTGGCCGCCGCATCACCCAGTCCGGCCAGCGTGATTTGGACCGTACGTTCACCTGTTTGGCTCACTGACACCATATCATATATGCTAACAGACCCGTTAGGTATTGCCCAAACCGTTGCCGAGGCTGAGGACGAGGAGGAGGATGACGAGTAAATTTTGGATGTCACGACACAAGGATTTTAATGATTCCCGGTAGCATCACGGTTTAGGCGTTCTAAAATGGATGGCTGGCTTTGGTTGAGCATTGCATTTCGATCATAACCTGCTCTCTATGTGCCGGATCGTGACTGTCGTTGATACCAAGACCAAATTTACTCGAACTTCTCGACAACACCGTTGCCAAGGCTTTTGTGAACTCGACATCTGTTCCCCATGCTGTCTACTTACGTACTCATTAGCCTCCAGATCGTTCATTTACCAGGTTCAATACCACTCAGACCGTCACCGTCTGCGTTTTTTTATAAGTGTCATTCAACCTCCTCCTTAGTTCTGTTGGTTCTTCATACCGCACACCATCTTGAAGCTCACTTTTGATATGTTTTAGTAGTCTGCACCAAAGAACATTTAGTTCGCTTCTATATCTCGGATTATTCAAGCTTAAGCACTGTCTTAACTTCAACCATTCTCGCATCAGATTATCATTGAGTCCTGGCTTGCAGCTTGAGTACCGTTTCTTCTCTCATTGCTTCCACAACACCGACACCTTGGACTGCTGGCTACGATATCACCCAAACGATCAACGCTCTCCAAGTCAAACACAAACCTGGTTGGCTGGTTCTTTCCTCTTCCCGCCCTATGGAGAGACAAGGTACCCTTGCCGGACATACATGGTATGAGTGACAGACCCTTGCCCTGCTAGCTGTCGAACCTCCCACCCAGCAAGGCGTCTTCAACCTCAGGTTCCTTCCTCTTTCGTCCATTGCGGCCTGAATCCTTTTAAACTTTAAGACGGGAGTCAAGCAGCTCAACCAAGCTTGGGGCTACCGGCTCTTGACCTAACCGACCTAGGTATCTGGTCAACCTAGACCCTTCCATTCCCAGTAACACTACCTTTTTTCAGGTCATCAACTTCTCCAACCTTTTAACCTACCGATCGGTATCTTTGACTGCTCTTGGACGGTGCTCATCGTCCGTAACGAGGTTACAATACTCTCACCTTTCTACAACGAGAGCACTGAACTACATATTGTAACTCGACCTGAATTCTCCTCCCTCATCTTGTTGCCGTCCAATACACTACCAATACCTTAGGTTTCCTCGCAGAACTAATAGTTGGCAGCTCTACACCTGATCCTCCGAGCTCCATCCCTGCGCCAGGTCGCTCGCTCTTCAGTTCGTCGCCTCATGTGGTTCAGCTCGTCGCCTCTTTCGGTCCCTCGCGGCTTCCGTACCACTCATCATCGGTTGTAAGGCACGCCAACTGACCATCAAAAACCTGGCCCTCATCTCCTTGCGGTTTTCTCTGTTCAGAAGGTGCGTCAACCTAACCTTCCATTTCCCTCCCCATAGCAGGAAGTTCCATCAAGTCTTTGACGGTTCTCCCCATGTTCGTGCTGTTTCCTACATTTCTCATTTCCTCCTCCCTGGCTTGTGTACTGACAGCCTGGCTACGGCCTAGAGCTCTGCTGCAACTTGTTCACACCATGGCCACTCGGCGCTCGGATCCTCTTACGAATCTTGAGGCTGTACTGCGGAATGGCATGCGGTATCGAACAAAGCCAGCGAATTCGTTGGCCTTTGAGCGACATGGCAAGTCGATGAGAGTCTTAAAACTCATTGCAAAGATCAAATTTCCTGAGCCGCTCAGAAAGAATACAACGTCCGCTTGCATCTGTCCGGGGAATACCGTAAAGCCCGAAATGTGTGCCGTCAGTGGTTGGTCCGACTTCACTACACTTGGCCTGCTCAACGGGCGGAAATACGTGCCTCTCGTTAGGCAGATCGCCAATCTTCTCAAGGTTGAACTACCGGCCAGCTGCTACGATAATCCTGCCAATGACCCCAATCCTGGGTCCCATAACAGCGGGCGAGTCCAGGCGGTACGTACTTTCTACCTATAAGTACGTCTCGCTTGTTGATTATGCTAACCCTTTGGATTAGTCTCACTGCGAGAAGCTCCTCGGAGCCTACTGGCTCGAACAAGAGCTTATCCGCCAGTTTGGCTCGGCTGACCTCTCCAGAATGGGAGACTTAAAGGCTATCAGTCTGCCGAAGGACAGGAAGCATGCTCTGATCCTTCTTGACCATACGCCCTGTTTACCTTGTCTATTGTTCTTAGCTGCCATCCAGGAGGCAACTGGAATCGAGATTACGGCTTTGCGACAGGCGGCTGTGCGCGAGACGTCTCGCAAGGCGAAGCCTGTGCCCGGGTTCTGTCACAACTGTACCTGTGACAGCTGCGTAAAGGCTGGCAAAAAGAGGACGAAGAAGCGGCAGCAGCAGGAAACCTTTACCACAGACCCGGTTAACTCTATAACACTTGTGGAGAAAGGGTGGAAAGAGTACAAGGGTGGACAAGCAGTTTGCCATAAGCCCCCGTCTGCTCCCGAATGGGAGAACCCAACAGAGAGAGCTAAAAGCGGTACCCGAGAAGGAGAACCAAGGGTTAGTCTATGTTGAGAGTGGCATGCGAGATCTGTTCTGATACTGTATCATGTATAGCCCTCTCCACCTGCACCTCTTTCCTTGGCCGTCACCGACGGACTTCCCACCTTTTCACCCTCACCAACCCGGCCACTATCTATCAAGCCTCCGGCGGTACCCCTACAGGAGAGTCCACTACTTCAGGCTCAAGCCTCTGCTCATCTTTCCGCGTTTCCAAGCTTGGATGAGATTTCCCCTTTGGCTATCCAAAATCCTATCTCATATCAGGCCGGGAAATCAGCCTTCTTCCAGACGCCGGTTCCATACCCACGCAAGGCTTCCCAATACTTTGAAGTTGTCTTACATAGCCAGCCAAAGGATCGGTCCGAGGAATATCAGCGCCTGGAACTCTCACCGAGTGAACAGTCTCAACCGTCTATTGACACCAGTAGCTCTCCGGCACCACCCCCTCAATCGCCTGAGCAACCCAGCCTCAACCACACTGGCCAAGGGCAATGCCAGACTAAGAACGAGAGCAAAAAGGCACAGGAGCGGATGAAGACGGTAGTTGATCAGCTCAACCTACGAGAGAGGTTCACCTACCCAGGCACGTCTCAGCACCCACCGCACACCGCTGAAAACCTTACTGGCCATCAGCCACAACACCGTGCTCCTCCTCCTGTAAGTAGTACACGGCCAACCGTCAGGACTACCATTACTTCACGTATAAGACGGCAGCGAAAGCTAGCAGTACGCAGCACTCTCCACGCCAACGCACGGTACCGTGATCAGGTTCTCAAGAAAGTCCACCCTCCTTCAACCGTGAGAGACGTTACTCGGAGGGTTGGTTCCTCTTCATCGCCTAGACACGACGACGGTAACGGTGCCAAGCAGCCCGTATGATATCCCCCTGAGTGATAGACAGTCACAGCCCTACCGCCTTCCCCAAGCAGCAATCGTTGACAACATACACGATCCTCAGTGATATTCACGTCACTGAACGCAGCCGTATCATAGCTGAACAACAAAATACGGCAAAGCTCAACCTTAACGATTTCCCCAACAAGAAGCGGCATTGAAAGCGTCTGACTCTAACTTGCTCTCGCCGATCTTGAAAGATTACCAAATCCGGGTGCTTCTCATGGGATTACTGTCTTACAGCGTATCTGCCATTCACGGTCACTAGACGAAGACACATGCCTTTCTCGTCTGTACTTGCGTTGGAGGTCCTAGATCTGTTCGAGATGCCAGTTGGGCAACATATGGACATGATAGCCCGATTCGTCGATATGACGGTTTTCTTCTCTGCATTTGCTTGAAACGAGAAGGATTTGTGATCAAGGTACACAGTCATTCACCACTGAAGAGAACTCGGATGCGTGGATGTGAGGAATATTAGTTTCCTACTCTAGCGATGCAATTAAGAAATTTCATGACCAATGCGCTTGACACTTTTGTCTCCCCAAACGCCGTGTAAACCACCAAGTAGTGGTCGTCTATCGACCAATGCATCAATGACCCCAATCACAGCCGTAGTCTGTATTATGTACCAGGAAAGCTACCCCGAACGTCCTATAATAAACCGTTCTATCCATAGTTGGGGTATATCGTAGACTCATCCATATTACTGTCCGTCCGTATCCTTTTCAAGCCCACTTGGCTAGGAGAGCCATGAGCGCCACACCTGCGCAGACACATAGGTAGGCGAAGAACTGCATTTTGAACCCGGCCTTGCGCATTTCGGGGTTGAACATGAACTCGTGGGCGAGCAGCTCGACGAGTCCAGTGTACATCAGAATACCTCCACTGATGGCGTCGAAGACGCCATTAACAAGAAGCATCGTCGCTGCTTCCGTCTGGAGGGATTCGCGGACACCAAGGCCGATGGCAACGGCTATTGGAGTTGTGATGGAGTACATGCCGCCCAAGATGTAGGGCATCCATCGTTTGCTGGCTGGCCAGTCGATTGTCGCGAGTCGTGAGCCCAGACCAAGACCCTCAAAAGTCTGGTGGAAGACGAGGACGATGAAGAGGATGACAAAGTCCTCGGCAACGGCGAGGGTGAGGCCAATAAAGACGGAGTGGAAGATGACGCCGAATTCAAGAATAAAGATGGCCGTCATCTGGGCAGCGAACTCAGCAGCCGACTGCTCCATTCCGTCGACATGCTCCCTCTGGTGGCCGAGATGATCTTGTCCTCCAGGTGGATAGCTCACGTCGTCGGGGATTCCTGGGATGCGAGAGTCGCTGAAGCGGCCTTCGCTCCGTGATGAGACCTTCTGGGTAGACTTCAACGCCTCCGGGTCATCGGTAACAGGGGTAAGGCGAATATCGGAGATGATTTCGTCATCGCTGTCCTTCGGGTGGTCGTGACTGTGCCCACCAGACCCCAGATTGTAGTTGGAAACGACGAGCTCCACCAGAAACATGACCATGACGGTCATGAGGCCAATTCCCATGGCCCAGTCGTACTCTGGAAGGATGTTCCCAAGACACTCATTGCCCAGCGCCTCACTTGCCGGTGATAATAAGTGCATCCATGCCGTCGCTATGATGACGCCGGAACCGAAATATTTGGCGATGAAGAACGCCAGTTTGGGCACTCGTAGTGACCGGGACCGGGCTAATATGACAGGCGCAATGGCACCCAACCCGGAGCCGACTAAAATGACGAATATGGACGCTATTCGAAGCCCTGTGCTGCTTGTGTCATTATCATGCACTGGGCACGCCGGCACAGCCCCGTCCTCGTCCCGCAATTGAAGCATTTTGAACGACGAGAAAGTCCACGGCTGTGCGTGGCAACTCTAGTTGAGCACGCGTAGTGCTGACGGGCCGTGATATGTGGTGTTGGAAGAAGAGCCGAACTCTGAGACGGTTTAAATATTGGTAGACGCGTCCGTCCCGCACTTCCTTCCAGAGGCGGCCTTCACAAAAACAAGGCGGTTGAAAAAATAATCTTAGGAGGGAAAATGTCAGCCGAAGTGCTTTGTAACTGGTGTTTCCCCCTGATTATGATACGGCTGACGCGCACTGAAATCTGGGTATCTGATTGTGAGGGGTTGTGTATGGATTATGAGCGTGAAATGATTTAGAGTGAAGTAATTGGGGCTTGATGAAGATGGGTGGTGCGGCCATCAAGGTTCCCGACGGCGGCCAGACACCTTGATGGCCGGCCCACACCAAAACCTTCACCAGGAGTCATAAAAGCCTAGTGACCCCCAACCCACGAAACTTGGCGTGGCGTCCCTGCCAAGGGGAGCAAGCCGAATCACCAACGGATCGAGCGCCAATATTAAGCATGGTATTAAGCATGGAGGAAGCAGGCTGTACAAAAGTGATGCTCATGTGAAACGACGGGGCGTTGTTGTACACGGTAGTCAGCCGTCAACCGGCCATGTGGCTTGGGGCGTCTTGGGACCTACCAGTTTATGCTGTGTGATTCGAACCCGTTACCGCCGGACACCTGCACCGGGCATTGAAGCTTATACACGATTGCCTCTCAACCCTTACACCAGCGCAACAACGACTGACCAGCTCAAGTGGTTTCAACAGGAGGACAAGGTCTCGACGATGGAACACGATAGGACTCGGATAGGGAAACTGGCGAGAAATGACCAGGAGGGGATTTTGAGGTGACGGGTGAGGGCAAGCCAGGAAACCGACGAGGTAAGAAAATAGGTAGGCGTGTGGGACAATCCATGGTGCTGTCTTCAGCAAGGAGTTCCATGCGGTTTCGGTGCGCGCAAAGAATTTGGTTTGTGAGAACCTTGATGGCCAGCTGCACTAGCCAATGGCGTTGATGACGTTATCCACTGACCCGACCCGTTACTGTACAACGTTGAAGGCATCCCTCCCACGTCCACTAAACAAACTTGAAGTCAGCTTTTTGGGGAAGGACTGCTCAAAACTACCTTATCTACACCTCAATCCAGCAGTTGCCAGTATTGGTTGACAATAAAATCACAGCGAGAAAGATGAATCTCACGTACTGCTCGGAATGACTTCGAGTTTAAAATTTCCGCTTGCCTTCTTGGCTGCAGTTTGAGGCTACCGGCAGGAGGGCTCCACCTGCCTAGAACGGTTTCGGGCGAGGGGCAGCGAGAATTATTTCACTTGCGATTGGTTCATCGACGTCAGATATGTGCCGCAGGCCATCAAGGTTCTCATTGTCCTCGTGCCGCACCCCGAGCAGCATTACGGATGATGCAGAGAAACCCCCAGAGACTGTCAGTTACCCTACAATTCATCCGTCTACAGCATCATTGATACGGTGACACTGTCCACTCCCTCATATCTTACAACGTAGCTCATTCGTGACAGATGCCGCTAGGACTGCTTGAATTCGTAGTGGCCGTTCATGGTGTGCTGAAAACAGTCAGTGAAATGAGCTGGTATTCAGTAGGCTCAGTGGCTGAAATTGATTGCGACTGAATAGAAGCCTCCCAAATCGCTGACTAGCGTGTCACAAACCAGCCGGGAGGTTGCGATTGTATCACAAGCACATTCTGAACCCTCCCCGCGTTCGACGTTGCGAGTCAATGCATCATAGAAAGGCTTGACATCCTACAATGGAGACCTGCTATCTTCACAATGACTTGGGAAGACTACCTACACCAAAGTGTGACCCGGGCAGCTGGTTGCCAATGGCCCTGCGCGATCAACCTTGCCGAACTTGCGAATAAACTCTGCTTAGTTCTAACGTCCTGCCACTTAAGACGAGTACTGAATATTGAGCCCGACGCTCTGGAATGACTGGTCCAACCTCCGTAGGTCCATGCCAGTTCCCAGGCTGAACAGGAGGGACTTGATTCTACCCTCCCAGAGCAGGCCTATCCTCCCGTGCTGGTCCAGTCTCGCTTTCAGCACACCGAGTTGTTCTCCTTCCTCGGCTGTACTCTCTCCGCCTGTCTCTGCTTCGGTCGGCTCGGGATAGTCGAGTCGCCATTCCATCTTGGCCTGAAAGCTTCTTGGCCTCCTCTTCGGTGTCTGCTCTTCTCCTTCCGCTGCTACTGTCTCTATGCTGTCTCCCGGATCGGCTTCAACCAGGTGTCTGCCGGGACGACGCCTACTCCAGATCTCCATGCCGATCTTCCAGTCGCTCTCGTAGCTGTACACATTAAAGTCCATCATCGTCGCCAACGAGCATTTCTCTCTTGCTAGCACAGCATAAGTTGCGCTGATATTACCCATGAGCGGGTTTATCGTCACGGTAGCCGTAAGTGGCGTCCCCAGATAGGCCGGCAGAGTCGCAAACCGCGCACCAAGTGACATGCCCGCAGACTTGTTGAGCGTCCCGTAGTACAGCTCGCCGCCGACGCTGAAACGGCCGTATATCCGCTCACGCTCTCCATTTCCTGCCTCCTCCAACGGTGGTATATGGCCTGGCGAGGCGTCACCGCCGAAGTTGTATAAACCTCTTACTCCGAGCAGTCCGCCGTCTGTGGAAGCCAGCGCCTCCACGTTGTATATCCCTCTATCATAATGCGCCGACCCAAGTATTGTACCGCCATTTCGTAAGTCCTCGGAGCTCACAGCGGACACTTGTGCCTGCAGGGAGGGTGTAAGCCGCTTGATGACTCGAGCATGTAGCGTGGAATGTGGGAGGAACATGGAGCCGTAGAATAGTGTAGGGCCGTGTCCTCCCTGTCGATAGTATTCCTTATTCGTGTCATTGTTTGGGACTCCGGAAGTGCGTCCGGGAACCCCAAATCGTTGTTCTGATCTCCCTAAACCAAGGTCTTTGAGTTGTCGATAAGACTCCAGCAACGGTACAAGTGGTACGCGGTCCGATTGCGCTACCACGCCGTGCAATGGCACCGAGCTGTAGAGGTAGGCGATGGAGCCATCGACGTGTCCGATTGCGCCAAGCTGGTAGCTGGTCGAGAATTGGGGTGTTGCCAGCGAGGAGAGTATTAGTCGGAGACCATGGGGTAGGGGAAAGTTGAGCAGATCTAAGAGCGGCCAAAGACGTCAGTGTAAATCATGTTGTCCTGAACCTGGAGAAAAGAGCCGAGTTGCAACCTTACCATTGGTGGTAGCATTGAGCTCTGAATAACTGTTATCGCGATTCCATCCTGTAGCCTGGAAAAAGGAGTTGGTGATGTTGTCCATAAACTCCCGCATCTTGTGAGTTGTCGCCTGCGTTAAGGCAGCTTTACATGCTACCTAGCAAGGAATATCATTTCTTTGGCGTTTGAATGTAGAAGCAGCCGCTGGAGCTACTCTTGATCCCGAGGACACAACGTTAACATGAGCTGGTGCTGGGCGCGGGCACGCAGTCGCACGGTTGGAGCTCACAATCCACTTTTGTGGAAGTTCGTAGACCTCTGTTAACATAATAACATAAGCCAACAAAAGCCAAGAGCTTACAACAAAACGGGCCGTTGGTCTAGTGGTATGATTCTCGCTTAGGGTTCACCCTATAGCATCTGCATGCGAGAGGTCCCGGGTTCAATCCCCGGATGGCCCCAACTATTTTTTGCACTTCTCCTGTCCTGAGGACAGTTGTGTGCTATGCCTCTTCAAATTGAAAACCCACAAGACCTTCTTTTTACTCTTACAGTCAAGATACAGTGGCCTTTTCGTCACTAGCTCGCACCATGGCTGGAAGCGGAACACTGATATTGGTATACAACCTCTACGCTGGCCGTGGCACGCGGACCAGTCGAAATTATACCTACTGGCTGGCAGTGATACCTTCGCCCTTCCCCTTCTCACTAATCTCCTCCCGGCCCTCCGCAAAGATCTTGTCAAAGTCATATTCCGACCACCGGATATTGGGGTTCAGCCCAGCGAACTTCCACACGCCGTCGACCTTGGTGTAGTAGTGTGTGTTATGGCTGTGAGCATGGCCCTTCATAGTGACCGCCTTCATACTAGCGTCTGCATAGCGCTGGTGAGGGACACGGAGCTGGTGATAGCCCACAACCTCGGTGTCGGAGACCTTTTCCCACTTGCTGGCGCCGCTGATGAAGTGTTGCGTGCGGAGGAGTGGATTACCAAGCGTGTCCTTGTTCGAGACCATGGCGACGAACTCGTCTTGAGACATGGCCGGCCATAGTGCGGAGGGACCTAGGAAGGATCGGTAGTCCACCTTGACGTATTTGTAAGTATGAGTTGTAGACAAAGGATGGGGTTGTGCTTACCCGAATCGTCGGGGCAATACATTTCCTCAAGCGGTCCCAGTCCTTGGAGTCATAGCTGTCTGCCCATTCAAAGGCAGCCTCAGTCAGACCCAAGAAATCTAGAATCGGGCATCAGTACTATGTTACCATGCACCTTAGATACTTATGACTGACCCTCAAAATTGATCTTCTTGCTGCTTGGCTGCTGGTCTGTTTCAAGTGAACCCATCTTGCTCTCAGCTGAATGTTTGGTTGGGATGTGGTTTGAAGGGAATGCAACGTCTGGAGGACATAACTAGGAACGACGGCACAATGCATGCCCGCAGAAAGACAGCCCCAGGTTTTATGATTTGCGATTGCTCCTTTGCAGTGGTACAATCCGGTGTTGTAGGTAGTCCGATGTTGGGGTTGGCTTCCCCAATGCATAGTCCGAAGTTTGCAGGAATCCAGCCTTCAGCTCCGAGTTGTGTACCCTCGACTTCCGGTGGCACCGACACAAATTTGATGCTCAATCATAACAATGTTGACACAAGCGGTACGCTCTTGGAGTACTGAAAGCCGAAGGCAATAGTGGTGCAGCATCGCACATCACTTTCTATACGTGTAAGGCTTAGATGAAAGTTGGACGATCAAGGGTCCCAAATGCAAGGACCCCAAGTTCAACATTCGTTTGCCAAGATACCCACTACCACAGCGCGCCGAGGGACGAATTGTGGCACGAGATAACGGCAGTACAAATCTTCAAACATACTCGGCGTGGCGGGACAGAAGCACATCTCCAGCTGCGTAAACCAGGTGGTCTTGGGCACCATGGAACGCGGCTTAGAGTTTAGGGAAGCCAGTCACTGTCGCCCGAGTCATCAATCACAATGATAGATCTGGACTCTCCATCACTGTCATCCGAGATGACAACGACATCTTGGCGAGTTGACCTCGGTTTGCGGCCCATTTTTGCTGGCTGCTTGGCTGAAGGTCTGGGACCCAAGGATACCTTCTTTCGTGGACGAACTGCATCTGAATCTGCCTTCCGCTTCTTCTTCTTCTTCTTCTTAACCTTGGCTTTCTGAGAAGGCTGCAGGCTGATGCCCATCCACGACCGGGCAATCTCTTGAACTTTCGGCCCTACCTGTCGGCGGGCTTCCTCCCTTGGCACATTGGATCTCAAGAGTGAGTCGTAATCAGTACAGTTGTGCCTGATATGTGCCTTCACAGCGAGCTGGACTCTCTCTTCCAAATCCAGCTTCGAGGTCCTGCCAACCCTGCCGCTCCGCTTCTTAAGAGTGAGCGTAAGGATCTGCTCGACGTGATCCTCAGGTACCTTTGGAAAGATTCGCAGAAGCGCAGACCTGAACTCGTCCTTGATTGCAGCGTCCCGGTGCTCGACCACCTTCTGTCGGCTGGCTTTGGTGGCTTCTGAGTCCTGTTTCACCTCGTCGTAGATTTCGACCGGACACCGTAGCCCAATGGGTTGTTTCTTCTTATTGACGACGACATAAAGTGCTTGTCCAGAGGCATGAGTACGCTTCCGTACATTGAGAGTGATATACATGTCGCCTTTAGGCACAAACACGTAGCCAGTCGGCATGGGGCTGTGGAGATGCACCTCTGGTTCCCGGGACTTGTCAGACATGGCGTTGGAACTCAAGATGCTGCTTCTTGTTTGCTGGAACCTGGTTGATCGTCGAGAAGTTCCATACTCCCGCATCTAAGAGTAAAACAGATGTGACATTGGAAGAGATCTTCAATTTGTATCAAGGGTTTCTTCTTCGCTGACTTGTGCCGCTGTGCACCCGGGCGGTCTCGTTTAAGACTAGAGTAAACAAAGAAAGGCTCGAGAGTCAACAATGAGGAAACGTGGTCGCATAGTCGTGAAAACAAAGAAAATACGCAGCAACTCGACTGAACTCTAGACTCTTCGTTCTCACAAGCCTAGATTCGGAAAGTCAGGTAAGCAAAAAGAATTGGAATGGTCGAAGATAACTGAACACATTGTGAAAGAAGCAGTGTGTTTGGCTGCTTAGGCAACCCTAAAGGTGCTTGCCAGTAGATGAGGCACGCTTACGTAAGTCAAACTTGCGTATTTGCATGCTATTACTATTTCCATTTACTCATTGCCAACAAAAGGTACCTAGGAGAAACAGGTGATGCATGACTACAACGAGAAATCCTTGACTCTGTCGGTGACGAGACCGAGCGCTTGCTTCTCACTCTCATCCAGCAAGCCCAAAGCTTGGCGACGGGTAGGCGAGTTCGGGTCGAAGAATGGCTTCTCGGCGAGACTGGTAACACGGGTGCCATGTCTAGGCTCTTTGCCACCGTAATCCCAGGACGCGTTATGGATGGTAATTCTGACAAGGTTCAGCATCGGACTCATCACGACGGCGATGACCAACGACAAGGAGCATGGGAAAGCTTACCTGTTATCCCACAGCGCACTAGTCCCCGGAGTCCACTTGAAGCGAACTTGGATGTCGACGTTCCTCTCATAGACATCATACAGATAGTTCAGGATCAGGTCACTCTCAGCGCGATCCAGACCAACGATGTGGGAGGTCATGGACCGGTTGACCCAGAGAGCTTTCCAACCTGTCGCAGGGTGCGTCCGGACAAGCGGGTGTACACGCTCGATGTACTTTGGCCCGAGCTCGGGATGTTCCCTGTCCAGGTATGGATGGGCCGATCGGTAGACGGCATACTTGCCGTCGATGATCTTGCGGAAGTCCGGCGACAGCTTCTCATACGCACTGTATCCGCTGGCCCAGAGCGTGTCACCACCGACGCTGGGAACGGTGTCGTTGTGAAGATGCGTGATGCCGGCGGGCTGGCGCTCATGGACGAGGTCGGAGTGCCATCGGCTTGCACCGCCCGGGTTCCGGAAGTCGGCCGGCCGTTCGGTCGCTTGGAGATCGGGCCAAATCACTGTGACGCCAAGCTCCATGCCTGGTACTTGAGGGACTTGCGGGTGGATCTCGGGTTCTCCGAACCACTTGCCAAGCTCCAGTTGCTGCTGGGGGGAGAGGTCCTGGTTGCGGAAGAAGACAACACTCCGTTCAGCGATCAGAAGAGCCAACTCGTCTCTCTGCTCTGGTGTGAGATCTTTCAGTTGGACGCCCTCGATCTCCGTGCCAATGTGGGCGGTCAGGTCGGTGACCTTGGTTGCCGCGGCGAACAGGTGCTTCTTGGACTTGTCCGCTCTGGCCCCGGCATCTTCATAAGGACGGTCCTTGTTGCGGATCTCGTACACATCCTGGAGGTACAGGGGACGAGCAGGGCGATACGGGTAGCCTTGGGAAAGGTCGATCCCGGCCTTCTCTAACCTCTTACGAGCTGTCTCCGGCAGACCAAGGGTGTCCTTTTTGGGCTGGACGACATCTTTGATGGACGGATCAATTGCGCTGGGCGCCATGACTAGTTCCTTTGTGCTGGATGGTTCGGCGTGAACGAGGCAGGCAAGGTATCGCAACAGGTAGGTTACTCTCAAGGTATCCTATAGTTGGACGTGGCAAGTCGCGTCTTAAAAGACGTTGCCGCGTCTGACATCCCCCATCCCCCCGCAGAGACTGGTGCCTGCGGAGGGTGCAGCGGATTACCAACCCATCTATTGTTATCTATGATCCCATATGCAGTGTATATGGCGATTTCATCAGTCGTGTGCTGGTATTGGCAGTATAACGGTTGTGAGGGGTTGCCACGAAACGCGGTAAGCAGGGTCATGAAAGCACGCAATATCACTCCGCACTTGTGAAGCCATCCTCGACTCCAATAACCACACACCATGACCGTTTGAGACTCTAACCGGGGTCTATCCAAACATTCCTTTGACAAAAGCGCCGATTTTCTTTTCAGAGAACTGTTTCTTCCAATGAGGAGATCATCTTTAGACATATGGTATTGTCACCGTGCCATCAAGCCCGCCGTGGCTGGGTCAAGCGTACCTCAGTGGGTCGTGATGGAGCACAATGATGGTTCATCCCGCTGCTCATGTGTGTACGATCCTACTACAAGCACCGGTCGTCAACTCACTACCCTGATCGCCTGTTGTCGCTGCTGGTTGGCCGTTCTCAAGGGAGGGTATCATTCATGTCCATGTTGAAGAGGTTGCGCCATGTCGAGTGTCGATGGTGTGCTGCATCCTCCTTCCCATTCTTCGAGACCCGGGTTTTCGAGCCATCACGAGAGACCACGTCGAACGAACGCAGCGATCGGATACTCCCGCCTCGCATCCGACTTCCATACCTGGTCCAACCACCGACTAAGTCGCTTACCAACCATCGCTTAGCGTCCGTTCAAGCAACGGCCCCATAGACGTTGACCCCCATGCCATGAGATGACCGATATCCTTAGCTGGCCGTTGGCCCGCGAAGTCCGGGGAACGGTCCACTGACCCCGGGAGATCTCGCCACCGCATCCCTGCCCGTGTCTTGTTATCGTCCTCTCTCTGCATACGGCAGTATGGCGGTAGGTGTCCAGATCTAAGCACGCAATGGAGGGCACAAGTTACCAATATGTCAGGTTGTGCCAGAGTCTCTCGTCAATGGGAGCAAGGGAGGCTCTTATAGTGAAGTTGCAACGCCGAGTCATACTGTGTTTCATCAGAGGGAATAGGTAGACTCTGTCCTTTCAGTCGTCCCTGCCAAAAAGTTACCATGGTGAAGAGCATCGATACCGATGACAAGCGCGCAGCTTCGACGACGCTGTCGACGGCAAGGTCCTCCTCCTCATCTAACGAAGACGACCGCATTGCTCGGCTGATCAAGCACGAACCGAAGGCCAACTGGAAGTCGTACTTTTGGGACACTCTCAACAAGTCACCAGAAGAGCGTCGCTTTCTCTTCAAGCTTGATGCCGTGATCTTGACACTTGCCTCCTTGGGCTACTTCATCAAGGTTAGCAACAGTGTCTCAGTGTGCCGGGTCTCTTTCGGTCTGCTAATATTTCCCACAGTACCTGGACCAGGTCAACATCAACAATGCCTTCGTCTCAGGCATGAAGGAAGACCTGAAGCTGCTTGGAAACCAGCTCAACTACATGCAGACATGTTGGACAGTCGGCTATGTCTTGGGCGAAATCCCCAGCAATATGCTTCTGACCCGAGTCCGTCCTTCGATCTGGATCCCAGCCTGTGAGGTGGTCTGGGCCATCCTCACCATCCTGCTTGCCAAGTGCAAGACCACCACTCAAGTCTACGTACTCCGATTCTTCATTGGCCTTGCGGAGAGTGCTTTCTATCCTGGGATGCAGTACATTATTGGATCGTAAGTGAACACCTCCGGCTATTTGCTGAGTCTACCCAGAAAGAGACTGACATGCTTTGGCTCCTCAGATGGTATAGAAAAGACGAACTGGCCAAGCGCTCATGCATTTTCCACGCCAGCGGCGCCATCGGCACGATGTTCTCAGGCTATCTTATGGCGGCAGTGTACAAACTGGACGGCAAGAACGGCTTCAAAGGCTGGCAGTGGCTCTTCATCATCGACACCGTCATATCGCTTCCCGTGGCAATCCTGGGCTTCTTCTTCTTTCCCGATCTGCCAGAGATCACCAAGGCTTGGTATTTCACGCCTGATGAGATTGCTCTCGCCAAGAAACGCATGCAACTCGAGGGCAGGGCGAACAGGGCACCCTACACCAAGGCCAAGTTCAAGAAGATCTTTTCCAGTTGGCACATCTACCTCCTCCCCATACTCTATGTGCTGTTCAACAACGGGAATGGCGCAACGTAAGTTGATAGTTTGCAGGTTTTGCTCGCATGACACCCTCGCTGACTCGTTTAACAGGAGCCAACCGGCCATGCAACTCTGGCTCAAAGGCAAGGGCTACAGTGTGTCCCAGATCAATATCTATCCGACCATAACAGCAGCCATCACGGTCGTAACCACCCTAATCTACGCCTGGACGTCTGATACGATCTTCCGTGGAGCTCGCTGGCCACCTATTCTGTTCTCGGGTGTGACGCTGATCATCGCCTACACCAGCTTGGCAGTCTGGAACATTCCCGATAACTGGAAGTGGGCCTGTTTCTTGCTCCTTGGTGTGGGTGGTGGAATCTCGGGGCTCACCTTCGCCTGGGCACACGAGATCTGTAAAGATGACAACGAGGAGAGAGCCCTGGTCACGGGAACGATGAATGAGCTGGCGTATGTCTTCCAGGCCTGGCTGCCGCTGCTGATCTGGCAGCAAGTCGAAGCGCCGAAGTACCGTAAGGGATATATTACTATGGTAGCTATTGCCGCTGGTATGATCTTCTTTGCGTTCTTGATCAGATATCTGCATCGGAGGGATACTCGGAGGAAAGAGCTGGAGAGGGAGGGTGGCTTGCGTGATGTGGTTGAGGCGTAGATGTGAAATGTCTTCGTGCCAGCTCATCTATGTCCCGGTCTACTAAATCTACAAATCACATCATATACATCTCTTATCCCTGTGAAGGTATACAAGACATTGGATTTTAGATGTCTAGTATATCGCACTATGACTTCGGCCAACAGGCAACTTTCACTCTCGAGAAGTGCCCATGAAAGTGGACTTCAGATCCAGCCCTGATCTCAGGACCATGCAGACGTAGAGAGACCTTGCTAATGTCCGCATAACCGGTGATTTCTCAGCACGACAATGGGGGTCTAAGTTTGCCCCGCTCTCAGGGGTCTTTGAGCGAAGATAGCGAGTGTGAGCAATACTGCGTGTGGAATGGCGTGCTTGAGATGGAGTGGGATAGTAAACCATACCACAGCTGCGGGGAGAATGGTGTAAGTCACATCAGGCAACCCATATTCTTGACGGACTTTGGCTTGATATATCCGTCTGTTTCTGCGTATGAGTTCATTCTATTGTCTTACTGAGCTTCAAGTCGTGTTTCCGTTGTCTAGCTGTTGCACATTATTGCTTTTAACGTTGGCTACAAGACAACATAGCCAAGACATCCGCCTTCATCCGACAATATCTCTCTCAGACTGGTTTCTTATTCCTCAATCATTGCTTTCATAGTCTCACAATGTCCACAATACCACCAGATCCAACTTCAAAATTCCGCCCTGGTGCCAAAGTAGCCGTCATAGGCGCAGGCATAAGCGGCGTAACCGCAGCAGCCCACCTACTCCGTCAAGGTCTCCAAGTCACAGTATACGAGAGGTCCTCCATCGCCGGCGGGGTGTGGCATTACGATGAGCGAACCCCAGAAGACCCCTCCTACCCCAGCAACACACCCTCCGTAGGCGACTACCATCTCTCCACGCCAGGGGAGTTCTCCTACAGCACACCACCCCCTGACTCCCTCCATCAGGAAGACCTGGAAAGCCTCCCAACCAAGACAGACGACGCTCTACCAGTCCGCTTCTCACCACCGGGGCCCTGCTATGCCGGACTGCGGAATAACGTCCCGACCAGTCTCATGGTCAGCGTCCTGGACTCCTGGCCGGCCGGGACGGAGGAACAGACTAACCAGATCAACCTGGAGAGGTATATCCAGATGATCAGCAGGAACCACGGCGTGGACCAGGTGACGCGGTATGACACGCGGGTAGACGAGGTGAAGAAGACGGACGATGGACGGCGGTGGTCGATCCGGACCATCACGCTGGATAGACGAAGGGGAGTGCCGCAGTTGGTGGAGCGGTATGAGGAGTTTGACGGCGTGGTGGTGGCGAGTGGGCATTATAACCTACCGCGGATTCCGGATACGCCGGGATTGAGTGAGTGGAAGGCGAGGTTTGGGGAGCGGGTCATGCATTCGAAGCAGTATCGGAAGGCGGAGAAGTACATGGGGAAGAACATTCTTGTGGTCGGGGCGGGGGTGTCGAGTACGGATATAAGTAGGGAACTGGGCGAGGTGGCGAATAAGATTTACCAGAGTGCTAGGGGAGGGTTGTTTGATCTTCCTGAGACGTTGTTGCCGGGCATTGGAGAACGGGTGGGTGAGGTGGAGAGGTATGTTATTGGGGATGGACATGATGGGAGCGGGTTTGGGGAAGGAGAGCATATACCTGGGATGGTTGTGCTGAAGGATGGGAGGGAGCTGAGGGATATAGACGTGGTGATCCTGGCGACGGGGTATATCACTTCCTACCCCTTTCTTCGTCAACTCCATGATGACCAGATATCGGCCACAGAAGCTGGACCGGAGGTGTTGGTTACGGCTGACGGAGAGATGTGCCATAACCTCCACAAGGACATCTTCTATATCCCCGACCCGTCGCTCTCTTTTGTTGGGGTACCATATCACGTTGCCACATTTTCACTGTTCGACTTCCAGTCCCAGATCGTGGCTCGCGTCTTCGCCGGGAAAGCAATTCTGCCCTCAGAGGACGAGATGCGAAAGGAATACGAGGACAGGGTTCGCGAGAAGGGTGCTGGTAGGAGTTTCCATAGTCTGAGGAACGAAGGAGGAGAAGTGAGATATGTGAATAATCTGGTGGTATGGGCAAATCGCGATGCGGGGAGACTGGGCGTTGAGCTCATGCAGGGTCACACCCAGCGATGGCTAGACGGTCAGATAGCTATGAAGGAAAAGATGAAGAAGTTGCTGGAGGGGGACAAGGAGATCGCGAATCAGGTCTTCGTGTCTGGCAAGAAGAAGGCGCCATTGTCGGTACAAGAGCCGGCAACTGTTGTGGCCTAACAACTTGTCTGAGTGACTAGATCGCTGCAAGACTTTTAAGTAAATACTCTCCAGATACATTTATGACGTTATGACCTCAGAGATTCCGCTTCTGCCTCGCAAGAAGTGGTCTTGTCGGATGTGCTATACATGCCAGAGAACCGTGTCAGGGCCGGAGGTAATTGACGGCTGGAACACAAGAAGGTCATGGGGTGACAAAAGAAATGGATTTGTCTCGGTTATGTTGCCTGTCGGCTCTTCCTTTTCTAACCTTTCTTCTGCAAGCCGGTCATATGCTATGCGCCACCAACATCTACCGCCTCGACGCCCACTCGATCTTTACCTCCCGCCCCAGCTATTGTCCCGAACATGTAGCCAGCGCCCATACTCTTCACCATCCAGTCCCTATCACGCGCTTCCACGCCCGCCAAGCCATCAAAGGACTCAAGCATGGCCGAATCACAGAGGTAGTACATGGCTCCGGCAACAGTCCTCGGGTCGACAGGCATATGTGGCCATCGGATGGCCAATGACATGCCAGCCACGACTACCATGAGGATCAGAATGGCTATGCTGAGATAGGTGCATGTAGTCTGCGTGTCATATGTCTCCAGGATGCTGAAGGGTACGTGGCTGAGCGTCAAAGGCAGGAACTCGGCTAGCAGGGTCGTCAGGCTCAGGACACCAAGATACAGATGCCGTTGGTAGATGGCCGAGTACAGTCCGAAAAAGGGGTTGATGGGCGGCGATAGTAGAATGGAACGTGCAGCTGGCAAAGGTCTCTGGGACATGAGAAGGTAGGGTGATAAGCTAGCAACGTCTAACGGAACACGTCAGCATGATGTTTGGGACAGGTTGACTTGGACAGACTTACCTCGAAAGAAGACGTTCATGACCAACCCCAAACCAACGCCTATCCCGGTAAAGACGAACCTCGCACCAAACCCCTGACTAGCCATGAATTTTCCAAAGCCGTTATCTCCCCAGCTGTTCTCGTAGTACAGCAGCAAGACCACAACAGCAACAAACGACAAGACTGTTAATGCGACACCCTGCCACCGCAGGAGCCAGAAGGGTGCGCTTGTCATCATCTTTCCACCTTGCGTTCCGATCGCTGGCTCTTTCTCATCCGTCCTCAACAATACCTCACTTCTGCCAACAGGCACAGCAACCCCGATTCCATATCTTCCCTCCTCGCTGACTCCAAGCATATATCCTCTCCGTTCCAGCACCCTCTGCAACTCCCACTCTTCCACCTTCCGATCGACACCCCTGTCCACCTCCTTCAACAACCCCCTCATCTCCATATCCGTGCTCAGAGCAGCCATTCCAGCTATGCTCCACGGATCCTGCCTAACACCCGTCTTCCTGAACCACAATACCACCTCCAGCCCGCCAAGCAAAGCCACAATCACCCCCAATAACCCCTCCAACGCCCGTCCCACCGCCTCATCCAGGCCCAAGAAGCCAGGACATACCCCGACACAATCGTCCGGAGTAAACACCCTCACCCCCTCCGCCGCCAACGGCACCATCACAACCGCACATCCAAAAGCCAAATACCCCAGCAACACAACCGGTTGGCGGAGACGAACAGAAGTGGCTAGAACAGATCGCCACCCATGATATCGCAGAAGAATAGAACTCTCCGCACTGGCACCCGTCACGGGCGACGCGGAGGATAAGGCGATGAACGGCTGGAGGAGCCGGGTGTTGATGTACACCGTCCTCAGCGGTATAGCTACCAGTACGGCCAGGAATGTCGGGAGGAATGTTGCTGTGAGGTAAGCAGACCTGCTGATTCCCACTACGACTGTATTCTGAGGGGCTGGACTTGGTGGTGTTGGTGCTGCGGTGGGAACTATGGTGCCGTAGATGGATGTCACGACTAGGGTGGTGGGTTCGAGGGTTTGGGTGTAGGTGGACGTTACGATCTGCCCGTCGGCATCGGCGAAGGTGGATGTGTGGACGAAAGGGTGGCGACCTAGGGTTTGGTGGGAGGTGAGGGTTGTGGTGTGGTAGGATTGGCCTTGGGAGAGGACTACGGTGCTGGAGGGTGTTAGGGTCGAGCCTGGAAGGAGGGTGGGGAGGGCCTGAGTTGTGGAATGGCCGTGTGAGTCGGTGGTCAGGAGGTAACTGGTGCTGGTAGAGGAAGGGAGGGTGGTTAGTTGTTCTATGACCGTTGTCGTGGGTTGCTGCATGGAATGGGTGATGCCGTTAGAGATCATAGGTGCCACGGCCACGGTGTTTGTCAGAGCAACCTTGACTGTAGTAGGAGTGCCTCTTATGGTGGTCTGCGAGTCCCTGGTTGATGTTATTGTTGTCAGGGATGGAGAGGCTGAGGAGGTCTTCGTAGAAGCTAAGGCAGTTGCTGAAGTGACAAGGGTACAGTCAAAGCAGATCGACGTCGCACTCGGGATCGGCTTTGCCGCCTTGTCAATCTTTCCGCTGGCTTTATGCTCAATGCTGGACACAGAGCTCACAGGCGAAGCACTGTGGACACCGGATGCTGTGGTGGGCTGCGTAAGCACACTGGGTCCATGGGTGTCTTCAGCCGTGGAAACCTGGGAAACCTGAGTTGTTGGACTTGACTGCTCGGTTGGTTTGACTGCCACGGACGTAGCTGTTTCGGCTTCGGCGGAAGAAGCTACAGTAGACCCTTGAGCGACAGATGAGCCCGAGGTCGTAGACAGCGGGTCCAGTGAAGAAGCAATGGGCGGCACGGCCACCAAGGGTACTTTCGCCGAGGAGGACGAGTCTGGGGATGGGGCTGCTGAGGTGGAAGAAACTGAAACGAATGCAACTGGAACGGATGGTCTGACTGAGGATGGCACAGTTGACGGCAACGTTGCTGAAGAGGACGAGAACGTTGGCACAGCTGTCGCAGACACAGCCGTTGGAGATGCAGCTGGTGGAGATGCAGACTTCGAAGACACATGCACTGGAGACACTTGCGTCGTTGCAACATGGGTCGAAGGCTTTTCCACTGTCGCTGCGTCAGGTGCTGGTTTACCAACAGGAACAACAACCGAAGCGGGGACTGGGTGCGACGTCGAAAGCTCTGCAGTGGCTCGTGAGGTAGCCGACGACAGCGGAGCCGAGGAAGACGAGACTGATGAAGACTGGACGACTGATAGCGGCGCTGTTGTCTCAGAAGTAGTCACTGGTATGCCAGCCGGCAGCACATCGGTTTTGGGTGGTAGGCGCGACGTTGTCTGGACTAGTGCCGTTGTCTCCACGCTCGACGTCTCAGCCGTGTCAGCTGTGGCGTTCTTGACCTTTCCAGAAAGGTATGGAAACTCTTGCTTGGACATGGACACGGCCAGCTTCTGCATGTCGTACGCAAGTCCGTAGTCTGGAAGTGACCTCAGAGCATGTTCTGTCACCGCGATCAGGGCAACCAGGATGGCCACCAGGACCGTCAGGAACCACCATCTCAAGGATATTGGCTTGTAGTTGTACGCGGGCTGTTTCGGTGACTCTGTCCTTGTTGGCGGTCCAGCAAGGCCAAAGATGCTCGACAACGGCCGAGGCTTCAGGTTCTCTCCCACAACAGTCACGGGAGAGTCGAAGTACCCTCGTTGAACTCCACGGTAGTGACTCGGGGATGCTGGCGTCTTGACGCTTGACCGCCAGCTTGGCTCCCGTGTCAAGGGCGACACTGGCGACACCGGCAATGTGGACGAGGCGGTAGACATTGTGGAGTCGGAACAAAATGCTTCGTTTCAAGTGTTCACCATGGCCGTTGTCGAGCGTCCAGGCTCTTCAAACACCAGGTTGCTGACGGCTTGGAAACGCTTAGCATCCAAGGTCAAGGTCCAGAGAGAGGAACAGAGAAAGGCGCACGACTCGCCCGGGTAGCAAACCATAATATGTACCGGTATGTCTGCCAGAAGATGGGTAGCGTCAACTGGGCAATCCTCCGACATCCCGTTGCAACACCACACCGTCCCACACCCCAGTTACTCATGTTTAACGATGGGATGGGTGGCATCGCCGCCGCCGTAGGGATCCAGTCTGACCTTGTGGACTTAGACATCGGAACAAAAAGAGAGAGCTCTAGATGCAAAAGAGTGGCGCATATGCCGCCCCCGCGACCACATCTTCCGGAGTAAGCACCTGTCAAGTGAAGCCGTCGCCCGTTACACCCCGCTCAAGATGCAGGGTACTTTGCGTAGCTAGGTGTCTGACCAATGGCGGTTGGCTTTCCACCTGTTTCATGCTATGCATGGTCACCACACGTCTCGGAGGCTCAGGTTCCAGATGCGGCAAGTCGCTAATCTAGTTGGCCACAATTTTGCTGTCGTTCTAGAAAAGAGGTAGGGTTGGGTGCTTACTGGCAGTCCGATGGTAGATCTAGACTTCTGTATATCTCACCCTACGAGAATCTCGCATCTCACGACCATTTGTGAGTGTCAAGCTGTGTGCTCATACTCTCTTGAAACTCACGATATCTTTCCGTGAATTATCACTCGCCAGGGTCCAGCAACACTCACGCGGCAGTCGAGGCTCCGAACAGCTGGGCCAAGCATGAGATCTTACCCTCAAACAAAAATTAGGAAGGTCGGTGTAAGTGAGCATGTGTCGATCGGCCGCACTCCTCATGCAAGGTATGTAGCATCGAGGAGGCCGCGGTCCGAAGGGCTTGGCCAGTGAGGGTCCGCTGTGTGTCGAAACGTGTCCTCAGCTCGGTGCTACCCCCAAAGTGCTGATGAGAGTTGCCCCTTTCGTTGTGTATGGGCATGTTACTAAAGTCCGATGTCGTGTGACTTGGGCCTGCCACCAAGTGGACACCACCCACTCTCACTCAGCTCAGGGTAGTGTTGAAGTGAGGGGTTCACCAGGTTACACTCATTGTTTAGCCTGCTACCCCATAGTTAGGTGTGCCCCAAATAGTGTAGTTACCTCGCCCTGCGTTCCATTCATCGGATACGTCTAAGATGCGCTGCTATGCACACACACAAATATTTCACAAATACTGCACAAGTACAATGCATAAATCGACTCACAACAATGCAGGAGTTCACGGTCGGACTCAAACTCCCACATCACCCATGTTTCCGTCACGGGCATATTATAACTCTTAGTTCGCGTAGGCATGTCTTACTGACAGAACCGGGTTCGTTATGAGTTGCACAAGTGGTCCGCCCTTCACGTGCCCCTCCTCTTCCGGACCCGGCGGCCATGAGCGGCAGGGGCAGTGGTAGGAGGTCTCCATGATTCATTGCTCTGCAGTCGGATGCTAACATACATCCGCCCACTAACCTCCGTACAGCTGACCGCTGGAGGTTAGAAACAGCGGTTGACATGCCTAGGGTGATGTAAGGCGAGGTAAGGGCCCTTCGCCTGGATGAAGATAAGATAGCAATGGCCAGGTTGAAAGCCAAGTTGGATGAGTGCATGGGATCCACAGAGGTACCTTACCTAATCAACATATTATGTACACCAATGCACGCAGGCAACAACACAAATCTCCCAGGATTTGCAGCTGAGCGTTTCAGCCAAGTGTCTAGATATGATCTGCTAGGTAGGCAAGACTATGACTTAGAGCCGTTTTGGGTGGGAGTTAACATGGTCGGCTGCCTGCATTTCTCCTCCAAAATACACCATTCTGAAGTCTACATGTTAACGGTAGTTACCCCGACACGCACATGGCCCCACATATGCCAGTTCAGTTTCCCGCTCTGGCTACGCCGCATCATACATAGTCGCAAAGAGCAATCATCGCTTTTATATCCAGAGCATGATTCAATGCCCGATCAGACCACGAAGAGCGCTTCATCAAGCACGGCTCTCGACTCTGCCACGGCCACGGTCCGAATTACGAAATCTTACGAGATGGATTGTGCTATAGGCCACAGTTCATATAAAAAGTGCCAGCCCAGTCTAGTGTGTCGTGACAACACGAAATGATCGTCTTCAAAGTCGGCCTCGTGACCAGGGATACGAACTCGAATATAGTACTAGAAGTCAACATTTAGTCTTGGCTGATCCCATAGGAGGTGCGGTCCGCATCTTAAGCTCTTTAGCCCGGCCGCTTCCCATTGGTTTCCGCAGACCAATTTGTTGTGGTATGACAGCATACTGAGACAGGTGTGATGTTCAGCGTAACTGGCATCACCTTATCGAGCTTGCACCTGCGTCCCGATACCCGATCGTGATACTTCACAGACTGTCGTACCCCAAGGTTGGAGTCCATGACCGAGACCATCATGAGGTTTTCAAGAAGTACTACTGCAGCTTTGCCGGAGCCTCTTTCGTCTGAACGTGTTACCCAATATCAATATATAAAGCTCCAATCAGAGTATCGCCTGCCTGTCTGCCAGCAGAGAAAACATGTCTCTCCCAACATGTGTGCGCAGGGCGGGAGGAATACGAGGTCACCATGAGATCAACACACAGGATGTCTTGACATACGTGCCTTGATTCTGCTTGCGCCTGGTGTGACGGGTAAGCATGGAGTTTGATGGAAGACACATAAAGTAGACGTCAGACCCTCACTGGAGAACGATTCTCATCTACTCTCTGGCGTTCAAACCACCAAAACTACTCTCTAGGAGCACTATAACGGACTACTCACATACATTATCCACAGAAGACTTGCTCTACTAACAATGTCACGCACCACCTTCCTTGCTACGGCGCTCTTGAGCTTGAGCAGCATTGCGCTGGCTGAGCTCAAGGGCTGCGGCGCAAGCCAATATGACCCGGCCCAGGTAAAGTCTGTCAGGCACAAATTGATAACAGCACAAGACTGATGGACCCTGCAGTATGTCTGCTACGACAACAGCTTCCTCTGCCCCATCATCGCCGGCGAGCCGCTCTCCTTCTGCGCCGGAGCCTGCTACAGCAAGTTCATGTATCAGTGTGTCAGCAACACACTCGCCGAACTTCCCCAAGTTGCCCAGGGTACACCCATCGGCCTGACGGCGTCGAACCCCAGTCTGGCGATCGACGGCAAGCCTATCACCGCATGCGGCCAGCACTGGTCCATTGGTGGGCAGACCTGCAGCTACTGTCCCGAAGCTGTCGTCGGCTCCAGCTGTCCCGCCGGAAAAGACACGGTGATTGCCGCCAGTGACGGCGGTGCCTCCATGGATGTGATGGTTCCCGGCGGCCAACTCGTCTATCTCGGCCCTGACTGGAACGTCCACTACACCCAGGCCCATTCAGCTTATATCCCATCTGGGAGCATTGTGACAGGCCTCAAGGCGTACCATGGCGGTGGTTTCGTGAACTTGAACGGAAATGGTTATGGTTGGGTTGCTTGCCCTCCTACTGCTGCGGGCGGTGGCGGTGAGAACGGCTGGAACCTCGTCGCGAAGAACTCGTCAAACGCTGGAAACCTGAACAACTGTTATGCTGTCAATCTCAAGGTCAACGAGCTGCCTGCTGGGACAGTTGGCGCCTGGCAATACACCTAAGGCGAAACCTGGAGGAGTTTTCAAGACAACCAGTAGATTATGGCAGTACAGCCATCAGTATCTGTTTTTACCTAGTTAGCGAATGCATTCATTATCTTTTTTCAATATCACGGTCCTCCGAGGTAATGTGAAGTGCGAGAGAAGGAAGAAACGTAAGTGTCCGTAGCATTGAGACTCGATTATGGTTACCAGAGTTATCGTTATCGCAACATTCTGTACCACGCTAAAGTCGAAATTAACCCTAGTAAATGCCGACGTCACCAAGTAGCAATTCCCATACACAAAATCGATCGCCTTCTTGAAGTTTACCATCTTAAACAGCACTTTGGAAGCCAAGAGGCAAGCATGAAAGACTATATCCCAAGCATTCGATATCCGAGACATCAATTGATGTGCTGGACCAGGGAGGACCCTGCCCAAGCACGCCACCTTAACCCGTGAAGTGGTCGCCAGCCAACAACATGACTGACAACAGGGCGGAGCTCATCAACATGGCGACGGCCGCACCGTTGACCCCCTACTCAACAGCACCGGCCATGGACGAACCCGACCGCAGCCACAGTCCAGAGCTTGCCGATATACACGCCCGCGTTGCGGCTGCATCCTCAGAGACCGATCTCCCTCGAGACTACCATGGCCCTCCGAGTCCTGTCGCACACCATCCGAGACGGCGCCGCCGTCGCTCTACACACGGGTCGAATAACCTGCGGCCCTTCGAGACGGTGGATGACTTTGCAAGCTTCGAGCTCCGACCGGGTTGGCGACCTGGTGCCGAACCAGGCGTTGACCCGACCAAGCCTGACGGAGGCCATGCTTCGATGCCGAGCCTCTCTGCGCCCTGCGAGATTACGTTGGTCGACTTTAGTGAAGCGCATATCGCCGTACATCAGCTCAACAATGACAACTTGGTTGAGTTCTTAAAGATACCGCAGCCCAAGGGGGCCACCTGTCGATGGATCAACGTCAATGGGTTGAGTTGGGATGTCATCCAAGCCCTCGGGCAGTACAAGACGCTGCACAAGCTGGCCATTGAGGATATCATGAACACCAGAAACCGGACCAAGGCTGAATGGTGAGTCGAACAACCTCTCTTTCTCTCGTACATATTTCATCACAAGTGCTGACGATGCAACGTTCCTGTCAGGTTTGCCTCACATGCCTTTATTGTTCTGACGCTTCAGAAGCTGGTCCATGTACGCGATACCGAGAGTGATTCAGAGGATGAGGAAGAAGAACAAGACACGAAGATCGTGGAGCCAGCCCGTCAGAAGAGCAGTCGTCCCAACTGGCTCTCCCGCAAGGTGCGCCGTCTGTTTGGACTGCCAAGGAAGCGTCGAATGCCCGACGTTGAGCCTGCCCACGACCATTTACAAGGACGAGGTATCGGTCCGACTGATTGGTATAGTAGACCCAAAACAAGCAGTGATGAGAGGCGTTCGAGGACGATGCGGACTCTGCAGCGGCACCACAGTCAGCACTGGCAACCGAGCGATGAGCGCACTCAGTACATGGAGAAGAACTCTGCCCTGGCCTCGAAGGATCTGGCGGTGGCCGCGGAGCAAGTGTCCATGTTCCTCATGGACGACAACACGCTGATCTCGTTCTTCGAGGCATCTGCCCAGGACGTGGAGGAACCGATAATCAGACGTCTGCAGACCGTGGACACTATCCTACGACGGTCCTGCGACGCCTCCATGCTGGCCCAGGCAGTCATTGATGCCATTATTGACTTGGCTATTCCGGTTGCAGCTTGTTACCAAGAGGTCATTGGCGACCTGGAGCTGGACGTGATAACCAGTCCTACTATTCAACACACGAAGCGGCTCTACATCATGATTACAGAGATCAACAAGATCCTGAGCTTCATTTCACCCATCACCACTCTGATCACGGCGATGCGGGACCACAAAGCCGACATGGCCCAAGAGGTGACCACGGAGAAGCTACGGGACAGCACGACCGGGGTCATTATTACTCCCTTGACATACACGTACCTGGGCGATGTTCTTGACCACAGTATTCTCATTACGGAGGAGCTGAACCAGATCAAGAATCAGGGATCTGATATGATCGACCTGATATTCAACACCATCTCGGCGTACACGAACGAAACCATGAAGCAATTAACATTTACCACAATATTATTCCTACCCCTGACGTTCCTGACGGGTTATTACGGCCAAAACTTTGAGCTCTTTCCCGATCTCAAGAAGAGCATCTCATACTTGTGGGTAACCTGTGCTGCCGGTTTGCGATCATGTTGAAGCTGACCCATCATAGTTGGAAGATTGCGGCGCCAGTCGTGGTTGGGACAGTACTTATCCTCATGAGGGGCATGATCTGGAACTTCATCAGGACCACCGTGCAGCGCTACCGCATCGGGCAGCTACGCAAGGATAGAAGAGAGAGGAGGAGGCTGGCTAGGAAGAAGGCGAGCAAGATGGCATGACCTCTGAAATTTGGGGAGCACTGATGCTGCGTACAATGTCCTGGAATGGCGTCCATGGATGACTCGAGGCGACAGAGCCTATGGGCAGGAGAGGGAGCAAATGACCAGCAAGCTGGCTCTTATGCGAGCCCGGAATATCTCTAGCCAGGCGAGGATGAAGAGTGCTATATCTTCAGGGTCGGGAGGGTGGACACGCGATACGGATACTAATAGTGTCAGCAGTTTCCTCCTCGGAGACTAAACGACATCGCATCACGCTGTTATGTAATATTTTATTCGGGCTTCGGGCAACGGACGTTGAGGGGCGTCGCGGCGAATATGGGATTGAGGGACCCAGTGGGATTTAGCCGGAGTGCACTTCCTGCTTGCTTGGGTCTCGTTTATGATATATATTACCCTGAATGGTACGGTTGTGGCTGTGGTGGTCGGGTATGGGCAGTACCATATAAGGAAATTACGGACCCCAAGCTTGAGCGGAGGCTTCCGTTCCTATCTCGGCTGCCACGCGAGTCTCCTGACATGTCCTGCCCTCAAAGGGACAGTGGGCAATCGACAAACATCCAGTTGCACACGACCCGAATATTTACCTCTGCATCATTCTACGCTCGCTCGCTCAATGCCAAGACGACAGATCGTCCTACGATAGATCGCACTCGAAAGATGTGACTTGTTCAGGGATGTTCTTGGTGATGCCCATGCGGTCTATCTTCCCGCAGTCTTTGCCTGCGCATCTATTTCCATTCTCGGAGGTAATTCCCCCAAACCAAAGGTGGTTGATGGAAGGATTCCAGAAGTCTGGGGTCATGCGTCTGGACAATCAATGTCAATCTATTTCCTTCCTTCAACCCCAGAAAATGATGACAGCATCGTGGGGTTGTGGTGGGAGGATCCTCTACAGCTTCCTGTTAGCCGGAGCAATAGGTCCATGGGGATCATTCCTGGGGAAACCCAGCCTATAATTCATTGCACCCAGCACCCAATGGCCCCTTTCGTGGTATAATTGGCACCTTGACATCCTCGAGTCCAGCCTCAGTCACGATATAGGCCGTCTCTGCAGTCAACATGCGCCTCAACCTGGCCTTCTCTGTCGGCGTGTGTGCCACCTTGGCCAACGCAAGTCTCGAGAAAAGAGCGGCCATCGACGACTGCCTGTCCGGCGCAGGCGTACCAACGGATGCAAGGGGTTCTACTGCCTGGAGCCAAGACGTGGCCCCCTTCAATACCAGACTGAAGTACACGCCGGTGGCGATCGTCGTGCCATCGACCGTAGCCCATGTCCAAGCCGCTGTCTCCTGTGCAGCAAAGCTGAACATCAAGGTGAACCCCAAGTCAGGCGGTCACAGCTACGCATCGTTCGGTCTGGGTGGTGAGGATGGACATCTCGTGGTGGAACTGGATCGGCTGAACCAGGTTACTGTTGACTCAACGACAAAGATTGCGACGATCCAGGCTGGTGCCAGACTTGGACATGTCGCTACGCAGCTGAATCAGCAGGGTGCCAGAGCTATCAGCCACGGCACATGCCCTGGGTAAGTAACACACCTAGCTTCCGAGTTAGTTATACGAAGATGACTGACGAAAAGGCGTACAGTGTTGGCCTTGCTGGACACTCCCTACACGGCGGCTTTGGCTTTAGCTCCCACACCCATGGACTGGCTTTGGACTGGATGGCAGGGGCAACCGTCGTGCTTGCGAATTCCACGGTGGTCAACTGCTCTCAGACCGAGAACCCTGATCTATTCTGGGCCCTACGAGGTGCTGGATCCTCCTTCGGCATCGTCACGTCCTTCCGCTTCAATACCTTCGACCAGCCACCGCAAGTAACCGTCTTTAGCGCCAACCTCCCATGGAACAACGCCCAACAAGCCGCGGCAGGCTGGACCAAGCTCCAAGACTGGGTGCAAAACTCCATGCCAGCCGAGATGAACATGCGGGTGTTCGGCATGAGCTTCAGCACCCAGCTACAAGGCATGTACTACGGCAGCCAGTCCCAGCTACAATCCGCCATCGCACCCTTGATGACCCTACTCGGGGCCAGTCTCGGCTCGACCCAACAAACAAACTACATGGGCGGTTTCGTGGCATATGATAACGGTGACAACGTCGATCCCTCCCATCCCTACAGCCAGGTATGTTTACCACCTCCCCCTCGTTCTCTCCCTGTCCTAACAATTTTCGCAGCAAGAACTCTTCTTCTCCAAATCCCTCGTCACCACCGCCCTCCCCGCCGCCGCCATGACCGCCGCCACCAACTACTGGTTCTCCACCGCCAAGCAGAACTCCCGCTCCTGGTACATCATCATCGACATGTACGGGGGCAAGAACGCCGCCATCCCCAAGGTCCCGGCGAACATGACCTCGTACGCTCACCGGGATAAGCTGTTCCTGTATGAGTTCTATGACCGGGTCAACTATGGGAGCTATCCCAGTAACGGCTTTGACTTTTTGAATGGATGGGTGAAGGCTTTTACGAACAATCTGACGCCGAGTCAGTGGGGGATGTATATCAACTATGCGGATCCAACGATGAATCAGACGGAGGCGCAGGTGAACTACTATAGGGATAGTCTGCCGAAGTTGCAGGCCGTGAAGGCGCAGGTGGATCCAAATGAGGTATTCTGGTACCCGCAGGCTATCCGGCCGACTGGGAAGTAGAGTGTGGTACGGGACGGGGAAACAGTTGGGCTGCAGGGTGGTTGTAAGGAGATGAGGCGGAGGCTATGATCCATGGCTGAGAGCGTGCGCAACGCTATTCACGGAACATGTCTATAGCAAAAGACAAGAAAAGACTATTGCGTGACAATCAAGCTTCCTCAGCTAGCATTAAATATGTCCAGGTACTTTACTTGGATGAGTCCGCTCCCATTCCAGGAATTGCGTCGAGCCCTAAGGTCAAGTCAGTCCAGAAAAATACTTCCTTTTGCAGGGATTAACCAGCTGGGACTTACATCCATCAACATCCTCCGGAATGTTTTGTGGCAGGGTGCACTTCATAGCCTGCTCAGAAGTCTGAGTCCTGAGCTGCGAGCAGACAGCATTGCCGCATCGGGCATCCAGAGCACGTTGAAGACTGTCGCCCTTCCACCCAAACATGTAGTCGCCATGCTGAGAGAATCCGGTGCTGCAGTAGTCTGTCAGCCGCCTTCCCTCCCCGACACATTCAACCGAGGAAAAAGACTTACTCATCCCCAGTGCTCCAAACCAAGGGCTGGCTGCCATCCGCAGGCCACAGCTCCTTCGAGTTGAACGGCGTCGTGTCCCACATCACCTCGTACATCAACTGCGGCAACCTGACGGGATGGGTAGCCGGACACGCCCCCACAGACTCAAACGTCCCCGTCTCGGGATACGCAACATGGCTCTTGTGGTCGGGGCTGTCGATATTCTTCCCGTCCCAGCACGTGGGGAAGGTGATGGTGGTCCGAATCCCGCCCTCGCAGAACCGGTTGGGGAGACTGGCGCTGTCGGCGCTCCCCGAGCAAGGCGCTGCGTGGTCCTCGCCGCAGCGGTGGCATAGTTGAGGTTGTTGGTTGGCTGCCGTGCGGAGAGCTGCATCGCCCACCAGCATGCGGAAGCCGGGCTTGAAGGCTGTCACGCGGGTTACTCCGTCGTAAGGGGGGATGTAGTACACTGTCACGCCGCCGTCGCCCTGTTGCTACATTAGTTACCGATGCTTGCAAAGATGGGATGCGGTTGTGAAGGAGGTAGACATACTCGTAACCCGGCGTTGGGGAATTGTCTAACTCGTTTGTACGTCCCGTTCCGAGCGCGGAAGTACAGAACTGCAGTCCAGTAGTTGGAGAAGTCCTCGGAGAAGGTACAGCTGGTGCACGTCGAGTCTCGGACCAGGTCGTGAGTTGTGGGATCCATGCTCACGTTGAATGAGTTGCCTCCTACGATCTGGTGGACGTGGGGGGATAGAGACACCCCCGGATTGACTAACGGGTCGTTGCGGGCGATGACAAGCTGAGAGCAGCCGAACCGGATCATTTGTTGCGCCAGTGAGGGAAGAGGGAGGCCTAGTAGCGGCAGGAGGAAGGCGGTGGTAGGATGCATCTTGGGCAGCTATGGTACACAGGACTGGGATGACAGGATCTGGAGGCCGAATGGATCGTTTTCACGTTGAATGTCTGCTATGAGGATGGCGGGGGATGCTTGTATTAGTCCTTCTTGACGAGCAGGATCTACTTGTGGTCGTGAGTATACCATGCTCTGAGTCCAGATATTTTGCCAATGCCGTAATGCATCCCGTCGTCAGTCTTAATTCCGAGATAGTGTTGATGAGGCAATGCCGGCAGATGAGATTCTCCTCACGGGTGCGAGCCCGATGCGAGGTCAATATGTGCACCAATATGGCTAAACGCCTCCACCAGAACCGGTGATACTCCGTGCAGATCCCTTCTGACTGCGTCTCTGGTGAAGTGAGTGAATAGTTTAAGATGCACCAAGTCCATTCTAGAAATGAGTGCGTCATGCCTATGTCTAGCATAAAGCTACTGCTGTAAGCCCAGTCCCAGCCTGCCATTTTCGGACACAACTGGTAAACATGTCACTTTGTTTCAGTATATCTTCGCTCAGGGCAATAGGCCTTGCCTTGTTGGTCAGGTCAACGGTCGCTGCTCGAGTTTGCGGTACCGGCTACAACTCCACCGGTTACTCCTTACGCATAACCGACTTCCGATATGACGGCGCGGATTCAAGCAACAATGACCAGTTCGCTACAGTGTCAGTAGGCCTGACAGACAGCTCGCGACCCCTATATCCCTTATACGGGTGTAATGTGGAATGGCCCGAGTCATGGGCAGGTTGGTCTCAGGGCGGCAGTGATATCATATGGAGCGACTGTATCCCCAATGGTGTGGCTAGTCTTCCCAGCACGGACAAGACAGTCTCCTTTGCCTTGGATTGGAGGAGTAAGACGATGTACTTGGCACACACCTTTGCTTGCTCGGATCGAACCGGGTAAGTGTGCTTCCCCCGCTTGCAGTTCCATGAAACAAGAAGCACTTGGGCTGACGTCTATGCCGCTACCAGCTCCGAAGGCCTAGCCACAGGCTCTGTGTCCCTTGACTTGGAATGCAAGAATGACGACGGACCCAGCTACTGTGTGCTCCAACGCACGACTGCCGGCACAGTCCCAGTGTATGATATAGGCACCAGATCCCTGCCCGCGCCCGTGAATACAACCTCGACCTGTACCGTCACCAGCTCCTTGTCTGCTTCCAAGTACCACTCATGGCGGCTAGACAACTGGTCCAGAACCTACCGGATGCCCGCCGGCTCTCTCGCTCCCGGTTCCACAGCCACACCAAACCACGACACCGGACCTTCCTTCACATTGACCTCCATCACCAGCGGTTGTGTCTTCAACTGTACGACCGGGAATCCATGGGATCAGACTGGTATTTTCCGTGGGTATTGTCAGTCGGAAGCCGCACCACAAGGGGCAACGGTCGAGTTTACTTTCGACCAAGATCTGAACATCCTAACTGTGCGCCAGGACTGGGACGGGCGGACGCTGAGCAGTGATATCGTCGGGGTCGAGTACATGCAGGCCAGTTGTGATCGGCAATTCAACAGTGAGGATGTCTATGTTTGTAGTTCGCCTCCAGTATGGTTTGGGGCTGGGATACCATCATAAGAGTGGTTAAGCTAGATGGCAATATTGTATTAGATGTGGCCTATGACCCCTCTGGATTCTTACAAACCAGTATCTGCCACGGCCTCTGCCTTGTCCAAAGTCGACAGCTAAGCATCCCTTAGTAGCTCAAAGTAACGGCCTTTCCAACCCACTTCTCCCCATTTCCTTCTTCCTGAACACACTCCTCATAGATCCAGTTCCCAACATCCTGGCGAGAGACGGTATATCCTACCGCCGTGCTCTCCACCTTCCCAGCAAGCACGTCCTCGACGCCGACCCTGATCTTCCCCGCCCCTTCTCCACCATCCGTCAACAGACTCGGTCTCACGAGAGTAAACCTCTCTCCACTACCCTTGACCAGCTCCTCCATGGCCCTCTTGTCCTTGTGCGGGTCCTTCAACATCACATGATACAACGGGTACATCAACAGCGGGACGTCTCGTCCCAAATCAGTGATGCCAGTGGTGCTCACTGCCACAAGCCGGATCTTCTTCTCGGCATCCAGCCCGTGTGTCTTCCGGATGGTTGACAAGGCAGAGAGTAGAGCCTTCATGCCTTCTTCGCAGATATGCGGGTCATCAATGGTCAATTTCTTGAAGTCGGGCTTTCCGCCAATGGAGGTGATGACCATGTCTACCAGCTGGTCCTTGGAGCCAGGGATGACAAGGGCTTTGGTGATGACGTCGGCGTCACGGGCATTTCCGGTGATGAGGTGGAGGTTTGGGGAGGTGGAAAGGTTGGGCGGAAGGAGGGATGTGAGGCGAGAGGGAGTGCGAAGGAGGGCGATACAATTGTGTCCGGCTTGGAGAGAATGTATCAGGGCGGATAGACCGCAGCCCCCTGTTGCGCCTAGGAAGAGAATGTTTTTCTTGAAGGTAGTGGTAGGAGTCATGGTGATGAGAGACTCTTTGGTGGAGCTTGGAAATGTTTCAGAGAGAAACAAGAAATGAAGGATCGAACGAGATGCTCAGATTTGTTGATCGAGGTCAGTCCAAAGGTAGAAGACGCTGTTGCTGTGTTGTCGTTCTGTCTTCTCACACCTTCATCAATCGACGGGACCAACCCTTCTTATAGCCTCGTCCTATCCTCGACCCATCCCCGCCTCCTTCCCAAATATGGCGCAACCATGTGTCTCCCATACCTTCATAGCCACGTTGCTGTCGACGCCAGAACGCCCAAAAAGGGTTCAACGTCTATCCGAGGCCGCGGATCGTCAGCTGCACCAGAACGCCAAAGCCCACAGCGGGAAGCCTAAAGTTCTGGGGTTACACGGGGTTTCGTCCCAAATATTCATCCGACTTGCTCCACCGGGCGTTTTCCCATTGCTCCTGTTGGTTCGCTTGGCTGGTCGCAGATGCGAAGGTGCGTGGACACAGATAGGGCTGACCCACGAGGCGCTTTTCAGCTGTTTCTATTGGTCTGGTGTATAGCCGCTTGGGTCCACTCGGCTTGATTGAGTGTCTCCCGAATGCGGGTTAAATCCCACGACAACATCGAAGGTGACGTTGCGGGCTGTGAAGCTTGCCCGCTCTCGCTTGTCTCGGAACGGAAAGTCGGCGACAGAAACGTGGATGCCTATGAGCCGTCATGAGTCACACAAGTGTTTACCCAGAAATGCAGGTGTCGCTGTGGTGGTGCTTCAGGGATCTCGACTGGGTGAACAACTAATCCGAGGATGGCGCGATACCAAGCCTGGAACCGTGACGAAGATCCTCCGCATCACTTCAATGTCTAAATCTTTGTGTTTGACGACTAATTCTTATTACGTTGGGCGAAGACGATCATCATCAACACCCCAATCTGTTTGTTGTATTGCTCGTCTCCTATGGGACTTCGTTACTGGTTGAACTCCCCTAAGAAAAGAGGGATGAGGTCAAGCGCGCATTCTCGTCTAACGCGACCAGCGCCAGCAGGTGCCCGCACGTCGGAGCACCCCTTGCATCTGGTTGGGTGTTACTTTTAGAAGGCCAGCTTCATTGCTCGGGTATCACCATACCTTCCTACTGAAACTACTCGCTGATCAGACCAGACTCTCGTTCCAAGGCCGCCAAGTTTGGTCAGTAAACGTCGGCATACACTTGACCATAGGCGGTGGTCCAGCCCAGTCAATCTTTTCCTGCTCCGCGTTCTTCGCAACCAAGTCAGAGGTATACCCTTTCTTTTCCTTAGCCATCTTGCTCCCGTCATTCGAGTATCCCAGGTTCACACTTGGTACAACAGCAATCCTCCCATGACCCTGCCACCACATATCCTTGCAGAACAACTCTGGCTCAGCCTGGAAACACTCCCGTTTCTCCTCATACGTCGACCGAAAAGCCACTTTCTTCTCCACCACGGGCATCGCGGTGAAAGCCACCGCCCCGTTCCAGCAGGAGAAGACCTGGAATGGCTGGTGCGCGGCAAGACGTTCCCTTGCTCTAGGTTCGTTCCAGAAGAGGTTGGTTGCTTCACTGTAGGACGCTGTCTCTGGTGGGATGTTGAAGAAAAGGTCTCCGATTATGCTGCGGGAGACGTAGGAGTCGTAGAAGATGGGCCCATCTGCTCCGGGAACCCAATCCATTGCGCAGGTCATGTCCGCCTCGAGGTAGCGCCGCTGATGAATGAGTTCCAGAATATCGTCCAGGCAGATCGAGACGTCGTTGATGAACACTACCGTGGCGTCCTTATGCTGCTCAGGATTGTCAAGCATGGGCTGAAGCGCCAGATTCCGAAGCTCTGCAAGCTTCTTGAACCTCATTCCTTCGCCTTCCAGGGGCCTTATGCCGTTCTCGAGTACGAAGTGGACTTGCTGTGCGCCCAGTAGACGATCCAGCTCTGGTTGGAGTGCTGCGAGGACTTCGCTCGTGCCGTCTGCAGAATTTCCCTCGACTATGGATATGGCGCAGTGTTCCGGGCCCAAAAAGCGAATGGTTTGCACGATACTACCGAGCAGACGCGGCAGAAGCTGGAGACATTCTCGCAGGTTGAGAGCAAAGAAGTACTGTATCCTAGACTCAGTGACCTTGGGCGCCTTGAGGTACTCATACCGCGAGAGATCAGGGCGTGGGCAAACGAGTTTCGGTAGCTGGTTATTATCTGGTTTCAAAATGGCTTGTATGTATGTTGTCGTGCTGTTTCCGTCAGGTAGAGTCTTTGGTTCTATGTGAGGTAGGTTTTCTTCCACTGGCTTGTCGTGAGCTTTATCCAGGTCCGCTGTAGTGTACAGTTGGCTTGCAACATAGCTGCGGCAAAGTAGTAGTGTCAAAATGACAAGACTTATTGTTGAGAGCTGGGTCAGAGTACGAAACCTGCGACCGGTCATCGTGACCAGGTTCCAAAGCCTGATCTGCAAAGGTTCCAGTCAATACTATCTCTCTCCAACCCATCTTACCATGAATTAACAGAATCAGACGCGAAGATGGCTGAGGTTGATGGTGGCGCTTAGCTACCCCTGAAAATATCGCCATTGGCTAGCACTTAAGCCATGCATGTGAGGTCGTATTGGGTACTAAGCGCCACCAAAAGAGCCTATTTTGGACAGAACCAACGACCTCCGACTGAAACAAGTTAGCGCTAGAGGGAATGCATATACATGGAACAAGGTTGGAGGAGACAATGTCGTGTGCTATCAGCACGCGATCCTACAGTCAGAGAATGCATATCAGCATGGCTGTTGCTCTTTGGCTATGATGGGACTGCGGATTCTCATACGTTCAAGTCTCCATCATAGATATGCTGCATCTTCCTGTACGACAACATGGCTTGGTATTGTTCCTTGGACTACCATGGCTCAGTCACTGCCTCGGGATGGCTGCATACTCCGCAGTAGTAACTGTAAAGCCTGAAATACTTCCCAGGAACACACCTGCCACAATGTTCACGTGTGGCTACTTTGACGGAAATCCGACAAGAAGCTGGGTGGCACCCTCGGGCTTTGACTGCCGTGTGGACAGTAGGCCTGACTCTGACGCTTTCATCACTTGCCCATATGGCGAAGACTGACTTCTTCATGCAGCACTCAATGGCTTATGGGGCTTCTGTCCGACAACAGTGATAGCAGCAACGGATTGTGGTCTCGGCGGTTACTGCTTTGACTCACACTCGTGCACGTCAGGCTGTGGAAGTCTGAGGGATAAGCCTGGTATCACGACATGGACATGGTAAGCAGCCTCGTTCATCAGTCGAGTTCCCAGTTTCTCTGACAAGCTCGAAGTGATCCCAGAGACCCACAGACGCAGTACTGTTCAATGGCCATGTTGACCTTTGGTGTCGATCAGACATACGAGTATTTCCACTGTGACCATGAGCCTGCCACCGCTCATCTTGAGGCCTTTCCTAGGTCTACTCCCGCGACAACAACTTCCACCCCCAAGAGCACGCCTCCCACTGCTAGCCAGTTGGCGTCTTCTAGCTCTTCGTCCTCCTCCAGCCAGCCGTCGGCTACTTCACCGTTGTCGTCAACAACACCAGCCCCATCGACAGGGTCCACTGCGTCTATGACACCGCCTGTTCCTACCAGCCCTGAGACACAGGCTGGGAACTCGACTATCGATACTACAAATGATAAGGAACCCAACAAACTGTCAGCTATAATTGGGGGAGCAATAGCAGGATTAGTCGTGCTGTGTGCCTTTGGCGGGGTGGTGACGTGGCTCCTTGTACGAGCAAGACTGGCCCGATTGCAACCACCTCGAGAACAGATACAACCCGTTTCAGGAGGCATGACGAAGGATGTCCAAGAATATGACGGATGGGGACCGAGGGAGCTACCAACGGAACACTATCCTGTGCGAGTACCAGTAGAGCTTCACTGTGGTTATCACACACGGCATCCTGTTGAGCTCCCAGCTAGCCATATGTAAATTTGGCATCAAGAACCGGCACGAGCTCAGTTCGTCAAAGGGAAAATGAAGTTTCCTGGGTACGTGAGGAAGCATAATGTTATGTCTTGTTCCGCGGCGTCTGATGGTTCTTGCTCGGACCTCAAACATCGAATCCTGCTGGATGACGGTAAGAAGAAGAAGAAGAAGAAGAAGAAGGGATGCGGACAGCAGTACCTATGTTGGGAACGGCTTGCGCCTAGCAAGAGTATATGATGCGTGGCTAGAACGGATCGGTGGTTGCTGAAGGATGCTCCTGCCATGACAACTTGTGTACGCAATTGCCCGAGCATGTGTGTACCAGTGTGCCTGTACGCTTGCACTGCGGTTGCCTTCGATGTGTTTAATTCCATCTAGGAAAGTACGCGATGGCACTACACGAGACTCGTCTATGTCAGCAAACGTAACATCGATGCCCTCGTGTTGTCCCACGTCAGCCACCCATGCCCTCAGAGGGCGCGGCACTCCGTCGTACAGATAATGAGGGTGTCAGTACTCAGGTAGCTAACATGAGGTAAGGTACCTTAGGTAGGGCAGCTGTGTCAAATGTTGTGATCACGTATAACACTCAAAAGAGGATTGGTGATGATGTGGGGCAATTGTACGTAATATTAGTGCTAACCCTGCCTGGTGACAGGCACTGTAACGGCACACAGATTGGTGTGATGCAACCCCTAAAATGAACACAACCACTGAAATTACAGGCACTGGACCTCCATTACTGGTCCCTAATTTGGGTGCTTTCCACAGCCGTTACGTAACGCATGAACCGTACACCAACCGATCTTTTCTTTATCCCAGGGACTCCTTTGACGTCTCGAATTCACAACCTTATATCAACCTCCTTCCAAGCCATACCTCATCTTGCGACTTCCTGACAAGGACCAGTCGAGGCTCTTTGTCTTATCTATACCCGTTTGGTAGTCGTGGATCGTCATGTTCTCGCACTGGAACGCCGTTTCTTGGTGGCCGCCTAGGCGGAGCGAGCCTGACTTCTAGCTCGGCCAACCATCCAGCTACCTTGTCGTTCCTCTTGCCCATAATCTTCTCAGCCAGGCTTCGTTGGTTTAGCCTGACCCTGGTCTCAACTTTGTCGAAGATTTCTTCTACCGTGGCGGCATAACTGTTTGTTCCGGATGTGCGTCTCAGCATCCTACCGATCCCCCTCTCCATTGCCTCCCTTACTCCGTCCAAGGATGGGCCGTACCTGGGATCGTTGCGATACCCATGGCTCGACGTGATTGAAGCGGGGGCTGGCGGTGTCGGGTCTGGGGGCTTTATTGCCCTTTCAAACTCGCGTATGAGTTTGTACGGATTCCAGATCTGTAGGCTGGGGTACAACGTGCAGTTGTACTCCCAGCTCCTGGACATATCGCCAAGGCCTTTCTCTTGGAGCTTTTGTGCTATATCTTTACCCATTGCTGTGTCCTGCTGAAGCAACAACCGGGTTACCTCATCCTTCACAACCTGGAAAATAGCCTTCTTTTCCTTGAGGCGCATGGCTGGCACCTTGTCAGCAGGTTATGTGCTTGTGCAGTCTCTCGGGGAGTCTTACATTTTAGATCGCTGAGCTCAGGAATACAGGTTCTAAGCTCCGGGTCCGCCCACACAAGGATGCTCAGTTCCAGTTCGAAGGCTTCCCTTTGTCCAAGCACCAGAGCAGCCGTGGCTAGTTGGCCCGCCGTGCTTCTTGCGTGAGAGGGGAGTTTGGTTCGCCAGCATCGGGCCCCTTCCGCGCCGTCGCTGGAGGAGGCTCTGCTTTCTTCGAGACTACGCTGGCTGGAGCGGGGATTATTGGACTTTGGCAACGGCTCGAGGCTCGATCGGGGGTGGACTTTATGCCAGAGGGCCTCGAACGGTCGCGGATTGCATTGGAGCTCCATTAGGATGTTGCAGACCTCGGCCAGGGCTTTTGCATCGCATTCCTCACCACCTGCCTCTGCGGAGTCATGTTGCAGACTTTCAAGGACATACTCGAGGGAATGTACACTTGTTACGGGGTTGTGAGCTGTTAGCGTTATGGCTTGTCCGCCTCTCGCCCTTCGGATCTCGTTACGAAGTACAACAGATCGTTGCTGGAGAAGCTCCGGGTGGTCGATCTGAACCTCCCTATTACCGGGCTGGATCTGAATGGTAAGCGACCTAGGCATGCCTGGCGAGTTGATGCGGGGTCCGACTTGTGGGATGAGCGGGCCAGCAGGTTCTGATGATCCCAAACATTAGACGAGTTAAGATCGGCCCAACCTCCATTGAAACGTCCTTTCTGAGATGAGTCTTCTGAGGTCTTCGGCTGTTTCGTCATCGTCAAATAAGGCTGGCAGCAAACCGGCAGGAACTGGTCGCTCGTGCTGCAGCGCGCCTCCAGGCAAGCTCCCTCCATCAACCGGCGTGCGCATTGCCTTAATTATTTGGCATCTTTGCCATTCAGGCATCCCACACGAAACCATCGGTCATTGATAAGCTATTCGTTGAGCAGCCAATCATGAGAGAACCCGGCATCGAGGGACCAGAAGCGTCGCAATATTAGTGGTCTCTGGCATGGACAACACCTGCGCCTCACCCTAGCATCACCGAGCTTCCACCCCCGCACCACACCGTTGCCCACGTTGCTGCATCGTCCACCTAAGCACAGACTGGTTCTGTTCCTTTTGGTTGCCGCCCAGGGACTGCATGTTGTCGTTAACCATCAGCCGCACGCATTAGATTCCCGTTTAGGCCTGGTAGTGGAACTCTGGGGTCCCAAGTGGATTGGTTGGGCACCAACCAGCATGAACATCGAACAGTCGCTAAGAGACACCGACAGCGTCGAACGTGACCCATGCCAGCCGCGCATATCTCGCTCATCAAGTCATTGTGCAAAACATTCTCGCCATATGTCGGCCTTGGACGAGTGTCAGAGGGAGTCATCATGCCAGCCAGAGATAGTGGTTGGGGCTATGCCGCGGGTGGCTTGACGAGCCGGTAGACCCCCAACATGCTTGGACAGTTGTTGCCCAGGCTGTTGCCTCTGACGGTGGCTTGCCCACAAGGTCGTCACGCACCAAGTCTGCTAGCCTGATGGTTGTGACAAAAGCGCCACGATAGCAGAGGCCTCTATCCTTGGACTAACGCGTGTTTACCGGCGCCACCACCTTCTTGGTGATTGTATGAGCAAGGCTACTGGCCATATACTGTGCTCCCCAGAACGTCGTGTTTTTGGGTCTTCTTCTCTCTTTAGTACACGCAATTCTTTCGAAGCAGCACATGTTGCCTTGCCGCTGGCCGTACCTTAGGTTGCTAGTGCAATAGTACCAAGATCATGGAGCGGTTTGACGTCAATGTTGCGCCGGCTAGCCCGAGAACGGGTGTTACAGCGACCCTGGATGCATTGCAACAAAATGCTCAACTATACTACCAGGTTGTCCGCCCTAAATTCCTGCCTATATAAGCAGCGCATAATTGACAATGGCTTGGTAGGGTGCCGACATCGTCTGGATGATGCTGTGTTCGGGCTTGGTGTTCCTCATGGTGCCGGCAATGTCGCTTTTCTACTCTGGGGCAACGTCAAGGCAATCATCTCTCAAGCTGTTTCGTCTGCCGCTCATTACTGCGGCTGTGGTTGGTTTTCAGGTCCGTCTGCTACCCCTTCATGCTCCCTGTTTGGCGCCATGCCAGAATTGACGATTTCCCAAGTGGTATCTGTGGGGTTACTGCCTGGCCTTTACCCCAGCGGTGCCTACTAGTCCGTCTTCTGGATCTTCCTGGTACGGTTGGGACTCCCGTGGTCTGGCTTTGCACGACAGCACAGCGAGGCCGGTGGGACTCGACGGGCCCAAGATTCCCGAGCTAGTGTACATGCTCTACGAGTCGATGTTTGCATCCTTCACGTAGGCAGATCCATCCCCCTATCCTCTCAACACGTCTATCTAACTATTGACTGACGTTTCAGTGCCGCACTTGTGTGTGGAGGGACAGTACGAGACGGCCCTGAAAGCAGGTTCCCGTCAGGCGACGTTCCTACCGGTCGATTCCTGATCTTTATCAGCTTGTGGTCCCTTTTGGTCTATGATCCTGTGGCCAGATGGACGTGGCATTGGGCAGGTTGGTCCAACGGCAGAGGCGTCCTCGATTTTGCCGGTGGCACGGCTGTCCACATAACCTCGGGCACAACAGTATTGGCGTTTTACGTGTTCTATGCGATTCAGACCGGGCGATTGAGATTCTTTCCGCGCAACCACAAACCTCAGACGGTCGCCCCTGGCTCCACTGCAGCTGCAATCGTTCATCCTACGGCGAACGGTCCTGCCGGGACTGATCGGCTCAACGACATTGATAGAGACAGCCTGTTCGGTAGCGATCACTCGGACCCAGGAGACCACGGACAAGCCGGTGGTCAATCGGTGAAAGACCATGATGGGACCAATGCTGATATCGAGATGGGCAATCGCGCTGTTTTCTTTGCCGACACGGCGCCACACAACGTGAACAACATCGTGCTTGGCACGGCATTGCTGTGGTTCGGATGGTACGGTTTCAACGGAGGGTCCGCACTAGGGGGGAACCTCCGGGCCGTCTCAGCCATAGCATCAACACATATGGCAGCCTGTGCAGGGGGTACTTGCATGCTACTGCTATTCTGGGTCATGAACTACCTGGACGAGGCAATTGGTAGGAGGCTATCCGCAGACAGGGCAGAGAAGCGGACCACGTCCGTTACCCACTTCTGCGACGGGGTCATTATTGCTCTAGTGGCCATAACACCTGGCGCCGGCTTCGTACGTTTCGCCGCTCTGCTGTGACATGTTTTTCACTCTGCTAACGCTGAGTAGGTACCTGTGTGGAGCTCGGCTGTCTTCGGGATTGTGTCAACCTTCGTCATCTACTTCTTCAAGAGGTTTACGGCGAGGTTCCTGTACGATCACCCTCTATACATCTTCGCTATCCATGCCGGTGGAGGATTTGTCGGCATGATTCTTACAGGCGCATTCGCAGAGTACGTCTATCACCCTTCGAACATATCAGCATGGTCAGGTACTAACACATGGCTGTGCTAGTGCCGATATTGTTGGCTTGGACGGCTATTCAACTCTCCCTGAGCGATCGCGTGGTACTCGTGTCGGATTCCAGATTGCTGACGCTGTCGCGGGTTTCTCTTACACGTTTTGCATGACCATGGTAATACTCTACTGTCTGAAAGCCATTCGGGCCCTGGTCCGCGGTAAGTGGAGCGCTGGCTTCAAGCAACCTGCGAAGTCTGGCGGAATGAGGCTTGTGGCGACACCGCAACAGGAATGGCTGAATCTCACGCCAGTCCAGCCTCTAGACCACCGGCGAGCGCCGGTTCCGCCTGTTGAACCTCTCCAGCAACATCCACAAGCCGGCCCCTCGAATGCGGGCATATAGACCTACTACATCGTTTGAGATCTACACATAGAATATTTGTCCTCGTCATCTGTATTCGCTCTGATCGAGCCCTTGATCTTGCTGATCATAAGGTTACGGTATGTTGATTGGCCAGAGGTTCGCTATCAGGCAACTCAGACTCAGCCTCACCAGTTAATGCCTCGCCCATTAAATTAGCCCTCAAGAACGCCTCATGGGGCCTTGGGTGTGACCACAATACTCGGCTCTTCTGAATTTAGTCAGAGGACAAGGGTAACTGCCATGAGCAAGCTGCCAAGTGGCTTCCAGTTTCTTGCACGGGGCCCTTGGGCTGAAGATGCGGCCTGATAACCCCCCTTGTGGGAGGTTTGCTGGTTAGGGCAGGTGGGCGTCTCAGCTGCCGCCTATTCCTCCCAAGGCTCCCCGTCAGAGGGGAGCGCCTTGTCGTGGCTTGCCAGCATGCATAAGCTCAACGGACTAGCGGCCAGTGCCACTGGTCAGCTGTCTCCAGTGAACAAGGCTCCGGCTTTGGGTACAAAGTGTTAAACCCAACTCATTCTGTTTGTATGTTATCTCTCTCTCAATAACCTCTGATCTCGAAACATATTGTTCGAGGTTGCTTAGCCCCAGTTCTGAACCCACAACTGGCACTGTTACTTGTGTCAGGAAACAGCAACATGCTGAGGCCGCGAAGTCTCCCTCCCCCGTTGCTGAAGGCTCAGACTCGGGGTATCGAAGAACGACCATACCCACCCCCGTCATTCACGGTACCTGGGCAAGAGAACGTCCTCTCTCCACAGTCATCGGCCGCAAGCTCACCCGTCATCACAGTCTTCACGGAAGATGACGACTCTCATTCTGATCAGGCTACGAGCCGAGAAGAGGGGATGCGAAGATTGATTGAGGGGTTCAAGTGCAAGATCTGCAAGACCGATCTGACTGTTCTGACCGGTCGTCGTTGTTCCTGGTGCGGAGGAGACGAGCATCCGCTATACTGTATCAGCTGTACCAAAGCAGGGTGCTTGAAGCGTTTCTGTACCGAGCACATCACATGCTGGGAGAAACATCTCCCCAGGGACGAGGAAGTGAGCCGGCTGCATGAGATGATAGACCCGCTTCCACAACTCTTCGTCAATGTCGTCACACATTCGGAAGGGGACCGGCGAAAGCAGAAGCAGATGCATCAACGCGACGAGCAGGCTCGCTGGTTCAACATTCGCCGGGACCCATCGCATACTAGGCAGGATCTGTTCATCTACGACAGGTTCATTCAGCTCTGCGATCCCAACAAGACTGGAAATACCGGCACCAAGAGACATTACCCCAGCTTCGTCTCGTTTGTCGGAGACACCTCAGCTGGCAAGTCAACCCTGGTGCGGGCCATGCTACTTATGGGCATCGCCAATCCTGCGCGGTATACAGCACCTGTGGATGACCTCGATTGCCATAATGAGAGTGCTCTGGAGAACTTGGTGTCGGCCATGGACCATCGGACGAGAGATGGACCGGTCACGAGGTCGGAGATCTTTGATCATCAAAAGTATCCCACCACGTTTGGGGTCCATCTCTACAAGGACGAAGGCATCTCCATGGCGACAGCAGGAACCAATGACTCGAGCTATCCTGCTCTGGATTCCAAGTATCCAATTCTCTTTGCAGACTGCGAGGGATTCAACGCGGGGGAGGCCATGACAAACGCCGAGCGATTGGAAAGCACCGAAGACCTGGAGCCGCCAAGAGGAAGGGGCTTCACAGATGCTCGAACTGCGCGAAGTCCTTCGCGACGCCGGGACGTGGCACAGCAGCTACAGATAACAGCCAGCTGTTACGGCAGCCGCGGGAAGGACGGCATTGACTTGTTCTACGCCCGGTTCCTATACGCCATCAGCGACGTGATCGTCTTTGTCACCAAGGACGACGCCAAGATCCAGATGGAGCTTACCAGGGTGTTGGAGTGGGCGTCCAAGGCCGTCCACAAGAGCGTCAACCACCCGAGCCGCAAGACGCTTATCGTCGTCCGGAACATGGCCAACCTGCACAAGGAGGAATACTATGACAATGAGAAACTGAAGAAACTGTACCTGGGCGGGCATCCAAAACTATGGGAGGACTCTGACATCTTGAGAGACTTTGTCAAGGACTACAACAGCAAGCCCGACCGGCCGTTTGTCTATCGGATCACCACCAACGAACGGCTGTATAATGCGCTCTTCAGCAATATTGTCTGCTGCTATGTGCCCAACAAGAAGAGCATCCAAGGGCGGCCGCAGGAGTTGTTCAAGCAGTACCAGAGGCTCAGGGACACGATTGAGGAGTCTGTTCGTGAGGGCCTCGCGCTTCGAGCAGAGAGCGTCATGCAGTACAATGTGCCAGCCTTGACGCACATACTCAGCAGAGCCTTTGCACATTTCACCACTTCAGAAGACCCCTTCGACTTCTATCTTGCCGCGCGTAAGGACAACCCGAACCCTCAGTCGATGACGGAGCATGTGGCCAACTTCATACGTCACGTCTTTGAGTATAACGGAGACAGAACCACAGTGGATGTAATGGTCAAGGACGTCATATCCGTGGCTCTCTTGACCTATACGTACCGAGAGTTCAGCGAAGGTCTGGGTGCGAGGCCGGAGGAGATCTTCTCACGCGAGTTGCAAAAAATCTGCAGCAAGGCTATAGAGATGTACATCCAGGTCTGGGAGAAATGTGCCTTCACGTTTCCCGACGGACAAGTTTGTACTTCGCGGCCAGCCAAGCTGCACCAACAGCATGTATCCGGCAGACAACATGAACTTGGACAATTCGTACACCAGAGACAATGGAGGTCTGACGATAAGAGAGACTGGATCAACGATATCCAGCAGAGATTCGTGGAGAGCTACGAGGCCATCTTCATCCACCAAGGCTCAGATCACACGTTACCCCCCGAGAAAAGGCTCATTTCGAGGAGGGAATGCGGGCACAACAACTACGCTCTCATCTGGAAGCATATCAAGAGCAACAAGACCTGTCTATCCTGTCTTCAAGCAGTACCCGACCATGTCCTGAGTTGTGGGCACTCGTACTGTGCTCGCTGTGTGCAGGAGCTGGGTGAAGTGAGCCACACCACCGAGTGTGCTTGGACAATGAAATGCAGGCTGTGCTGGGAAGCCCGAGGTGGCAACCTGCACCTTGTCCAGCTCAGGCCTCGATGTGCAGGAGTTCGCATTCTGACCCTGGATGGTGGTGGTATCAAGGGCATCGTCGAGCTGGCGCTTCTCCACGCGTTACACAAGTCAGTGGGACTGAACCTGCTGCCGAAGGACATGTTCGACCTCATTGTCGGGACCTCCACAGGTAAGAACGAAACTCCGAAATTCCAAGCCTAACCTGTGTCACTGACGGAAAACAGGAGGTATCATCGCGCTGGCACTCGCTATGTCGAATGAGTACGACTCCATCCCGAGAATGATGGACTTTTTCGCAGACATCTCCAAAAAGACGTTCTCCAACAGCCTCATCAAGAAGATCACCACATACGCGCTTATGATCTTTCGGCTGTCACAGAGCGTCTTCGGCTCGGACGCTCTCCGCAAGGCGCTGCAGGAGCACTTCTGGCCAAAAGACACAGCCCTCTTTGCCCCTTCTCTGCATACCGGTCTCATGTCCTCTGGTACACGGGTTGCCGTAACGTCAGCCAAGGATATGGGTCAGACCGCCTGCTTGATAACGAGCTACAATCATCCCTCAAGCTCTGTTAACAACGACAGTACCAACACCCTGGTCATGGAACGTGAAGAGACCATTGACAAGGACATGAAGATATGGGAAGCTGCGCTGGCCACATCCGCGGCTCCTTTCTACCTCCTTCCCTATGAGAAGCCTGAGACCAAGAAGCTGTACGTCGACGGCGCGGTATACGCCAACTGTCCGGCCGGAGTGGCTTACTCGGAGATGGAACAGATATGGCCTGGGGAGGAAGCCCCGCTGGATACCCTTGTTTCTCTTGGAACGGGGGTGCAGAAGGCCAAATCATCCCAAGATGTCCCTTCTCTGGTGAACATGGGGTTCTTCGTAAGTTTGCGGGCCGTCTTCCAGCGGCAGATCGACAGTAAGAGTGGCTGGGCCACCTTCCGGGATTCCACCGCCCCTCCTGCCATCCGATGTCGACTGAATCGACTGGATCCGCCTCTGAGACAGGATGAATATGTCGAAATGTATGATTGGCAGAAGATCGACGCACTCAAGCACGCTGTGGGACAGTGGACGGGAGGTGAAGCGCAGGAGCAGCTTGACGGCATCGCCAACACCTTGCTCGCCGCCATGTTCTTTTTCGAACCAGACGGAGAGGTAGCCTTCGGGCACCACAACGAAACAAGTGCAAGAAACAACAACCTATTCGACCCTAGCCGGGATATACTCCCTGGCTCTATCAGGTGCCGCCTCGTGCATGGATCCCCTGAACTAAAGAAACTCCTCAGCGAGAAGGTGGAGTACTTTGGCTACTACCACCTACCCCTGACCACCAACGGAACAAGTACGCCGGACGTCCTCCAGCAGGTCTCCCGTGTCCCAGAATCAATGTGGCAGCGCATTCGAATGAATATCCGTGGCAGAGAGGCTCGCCCCAGTGAGATGCTGTACCCAGAGGTTGTTGGAGAAAGTGTGGTGCATAAGTTTCGACTTCCGTATACATTTACCGTCAAGAAGGGGAGCGCTGGCGGACTACACGTTCTTGCTGTGAAGCTGGCCAGGTGTGAGGGGTTGGTACCTATCAGCGGATTTCCAAGTTCTCATGCGGACTTAGTCCGGCGGAGTAAGATGAAGTGGTTGCAGTAAGACACACGTGCCATTGTTCGACCAGAATAGCCATTGTCACAAAAAAAACAAGGCTTCAAATAAACGGCGTCCTAGTCAACTTCGCTTCTGCCTGTCCAAGACACCACTATTTCTTCTCCAGATGCAAGGATCCGCAGCTCCAGGCCACATCCCACATGTGCAACGATGTAGGGTCTCGCAGCTGCTTCAAGCCATATCTCTCTCCTTTTCTCCTCTCATATCGGAGGAGCGCTCCTTCTCATCCCACCCATCGACTCCTGTAACCTCCGGCACTAATTTGATCCCATCCATCCTTGCATGGAGTTCCACCTTACACACTCCCGCATCCTCAAGCCCATCACTCTTGCAAACAAGACTGAACCTCCGTATCCCTGCCCTGTGCCAGGCTACCGTCCATTTCTTGACGTCTCTCAACAGGGTCGTCATTCTAGTAAGCGTCTTGCCATTGGCTACCTCCCACGTTTCTAATGAATTCTTAGTATCCAACACTCCTTTCCCATCCGGGACAAAGACTCCTCCACATCTCAAAGCCGTATACACTCTCCTCCTTCTCGCAAAATACCTCTGCACTTCCGGCGCCATCTCACCAGGCCGATGAACACTCTCCGCCCTCACGTCAACCAGACATGCCGCCGGCACCTTGCCACCAGAATGATGAATATGCAGACCGGAAGAGGAAGTGATGAAATGCGCCGAGACCTCGGCATCCCGATGCTGCTTCCCCTTGCATTTCTCATCACACAGATATCCATCCACGACAGTCTGCACCACGCACCTCAACCCCCCAAATTCGTACCCTTCCACACGATGGTGACTAACCCTCCCGTCCCCGTCCCCCTCCTGCCTCGCGAACCGACAAATAGCGGTCTTGAACGCCCACCCCCAACACCCCATGGCATGGCCATAACTGGGATCCCCCGCCCAACCCGCCAGGAACATCGTGTCTCCCCGTAACTCGATGTCGAAGCGATTGCTCAACCTGCGTTTGTTCTCCACCAGGACGAAGAGCTTCCGCAGGTTGGTGGCCGTGGTGACCAGCTCCGTCTCGGCCAGGTTGAAGTCTGGGCTGGTGAGGTGGATGGCGTGCAGGAGCGGCTCGAAGGAACGGTCGTAGGTAGGGAAGTTGGGGGTGGTAAGTGAGAGCGCTATACTCAAGGGACAGCTCGGGTAGTCGAGGAGTGGTGGGTGGCCTGGGATTGAGATGGAGCGAGAAGAGAGCTTGTTGAAAGACCCTAGGTACTCTCCTCCGCGTATTGTTGCGGGGGTTGTTGTTGCGCTGACGTTGCCGTGAGTCGTCAAGTCTGTAAGGAGAAGTAGATCCGTGGTCATGGCTCTGGAGCGGTTGGCCGTCCAGATATTGTTCTCGACTTTGGTGCGGTGGCGGGCGTGATCGAAGAGGCAGACTCCGCGCTGGAGATAAGAACACGTCGGGCCTAGTCGACATGGCTTCTTGCCTGGACCGGCTTTCCAGCGATGCATAAGGCTGGGGTCGTGCGAGAAAGAGCAGGAAGAGAAGCCACATGGCTTGTTGTTCATCAGATACTTGCACGGGTAGACTATATTTCGACCGTCTAGACGAGTGCCTGGGGCGTTTATCTTGGATGGGAAGGACATGGCCGTTTACTTCTTGACACGGCCGCTTCTTGATCTTATGGGGATGGCTCTAGGACGGACCAAAGCCGAGTCCGGATGATTGCTGTATTGCGCTTGCTGCTGGGGCTTGTCATTTTCGCAAGAGACCGCTACAACCCGTGGCTCTTATACTTACCGCATTATGGATGAATTGTACATAGCAATGAGGAGGAGGAGGACACAGTCATGCTCCCAGGACTCACTATGGATGTTTGCATCTTATGTCTGGCAGGTCAGAAGAGGGACTCGAGGTCTAGTCATGACTTTGTGCGGGCATGTTTACCCCTGAGTCCTGTTCGAGTTTTGAATCCTCCGATCGCATACTGAATCACTTCTGGTAGCCTTGTCGGCATGTCAACGCGAACCGACGCAGTCTAGGGATCTGCTAGATGAAACTCACTATGCGCATGGTGTAGCTGGCGAAATAGGAAAGCATTCGGAAGCCTTGAAACAGTCCTGTGAGTTGTCCATCTTTCTGTGATTCGGACCAACACCGGTGAACAACGGATCCGGTGACAAGAGGACATAGGAAAGTGAAGAAGAAAATAACGAAAAAAGAGACGGGCCGCTCCGGGATTCGAACCCGGGACCTCGCACAGAGTCTTTGGAAGACTGGGAGTCAATTTCCCGCTGAAATTAATGTTAATGATGTGATTCGAACGTAAGGCCTTTCGTGGTAGAGGTAAACACTTACAAGCGCGAATCATACCTCTAGACCAAGCGGCCTTGGTTGGTTGGCGAAAATAGCTCAATTGTCCGTGATGAAACTCCAGGGTGGGGTTTGTGGACGGGTGTTGAGTTACTTGGTGCCCTATCGGGAACGAGTTAGTGGGGAGAGATTGGGGTTCCACCAGTGAGCAGTCACCCAAACGGCAACGGCAAGGTAGCTGTATCAAGGCCTCGACACAATAACACACACTGTTAAATATGGTGGACGTATCGAGCTACATGGACCCATACTCTAATTACCTAGGTACCCAGATGTCGACAACATAATCTACCCCTATCTGATGCTTACCACAGCAGACGACTAGAATGGTAAGATCTTACATGTGCCGAACCCTCGTTCTCAACCGCCAGCCATTATATGCGGAGGATATCTTGTGATAAGGCTTGAAGAACAAAAGTTAGGGAAGCCGAACTTCGAAGGATTATACTTCAACATGGGTCGGTAATGGTTGGTAGTCAAGCACCAGCATGAGCACTTCATGACCATGAAAAGACATTGCCAAAACTGCAAAAGTTTGGACGAACGGGGAATTGAACCCCGGACCTTCTCTAAGAGCACATGGAATGCGAAAGAGAAATCATACCCCTAGACCATTCGCCCGTTACTGTTCATTCAGGTGGCTTTTGTTAGCATGAGCCGTTAAGCGTGTACGCCATTTTGTCAATGCAGGATTGCAAGGGAGCAAATGCTTGCATATAGGAGGTATAGTGGGTAAACAATTGTACGGCAAGTAGCGTGTTCCTTTGTGAAGGGGTGTACTCATAACATGGCTAAGGACGTGGATGTGACCGCAGGCTGGGAAGTACACCACCAACTCCCAACTTCACAGAAGACCTCAATAAGTATTAGCAATTAGGTAAGTAAGGATGCTTCATTAAGATACTACTAGGACAAGGTCAACCCATTGATGCAGACTTTCCAAAACAGATGCTTCCCCAGAGAACACTCGTCTCTTCACGTAAAAGACACGAATCAAGGCTTTATATAGGTACAAGAAAAGCAACCCCAGAAGCACACAGCAGGGTATTCGCATCGTTCGCACAAAGCCAGAACACCTGCCCAGATATATGTTTTCGACGTCTATCGCCACTTATAAGAGGAACAATCCAGCAACGGCAACAAGCGCGGCAAACGCACTAGTGCCCAGTGTCCGCTCCACGCGGACGCCGGCACTCTGTCCACTGTTGCTCGATGTGGTGGAGGACCCTGAGCTACCGCAACCGTCTTGAGAAAAGCCAGTGGCCTGGCAGTTGGACGGCTGAACAGAGGAGCTGCTGTCGCCACCTGACGTGCCGCTTCCGCTACCGCTGTCGCTGTCGGCCGGAGCACTACCCGGACCGGAAGCCGTGCCGCCCGGGATGGTGGCCGCAGTTACAGTCGGAGAGGAAGCAGAGGCGGTGCCGCTGCCGCTGGTGTCGCTACCACCGGCATCCATGTCCAGACCAGTACCGGCGAACGACTTGAGTGTCGTGCGGTTTGTGCCGTCAACAATGGTATCATTGGTCGCCCTGTAATCGGTGTAGGTGTAGGAGGTGTGCAAGTTCGTGCCAGGGGCGGACTTGGCGTTGTAGCACTCTACCGTGACCTCGCCGAACGTGGCAAAATCGTAGCCGAACTTTTTGATATCGTCAGAGTTCCAGTCGATTGGTCCACCGGCCCAGTCAATGGTTCCCTGGGCGTTACTGTCGGCACCACCGGGCCAAATGGAGAGCTGGACACGGGCGGGGGTTTGAGGGTAGTTCCATTGGTTGGCTGTCGCGTTCCAGGTTTCTGAGCGCTTCTTGGTGCGTCCTACTTTGCCATCCACGAGCCAGGTGATTGTGTCAGGCGTCCATTGAATCTCGTACTCGTGGAAGTTTTCGTATGTGTCGGACAGGCTTGTGATGTTGCCGCTGTTGACATCTGCAGCAAGGTCAGTCTACCGTGTCTCTGGAGGATGATTGGGTTCTTGGCGGGATATAGCTTACATTCTGGGATACCCTGGAAGTAGTAGTTGGTCTGCGCAACTGATAGATCGGCACCCACCCACTCGTAGTCAATCTCATCCTTCACGTCACTAAGCAAGATGAAAGCTGTGACGACACCAGCCCCGCGAGAGGTCTTCACCTTGGCTTTGACGTTTCCGTACCACATGTACGTAGTTGACGCAAGCACAGTGCCGACCGAGTGTGCGGGCATGGTGAGGAGGACATTGCCGTTGAAAAGTAGAGGTTCGCCCTGGGCAACCCAATCGGCCTTGCTCGAGTCACCGAGGTATTTGGAAACGTCAACTATGCCATCCAACGAGTCCATCTTGTACGTCTTGCTCTGGCAGACGGGCGCTGGCACGCACGAATCCAGCGAGAAGCTCATTCGGGGATCGCAGCCACCGAGACAGTATGCGCCAATTCCGCACTGGCCGTATTCTAGAAGACGGATTCCCGATGTCAATTTCTTGGCCAAGAGCTGAAAGCGGTCACTCTGCTGTGCGACGCTGTGTCGGGCGCGAACAGGAAAGCCCGCAAGTGCGCGACATCACGGGGGTTCGACCACTTACGTGAGCAGCATGGCGTCTCCTTGGGGCACTTCTTCTCTAGGGAGCAAGTAGGTGGTTCATCTGCGGCGAAAACGGCCGTGGAGGCTCCCAACAGGGCAACGCCCAAAGACAGCATTGATCGAACCATCTTGGTTTTGTAGAGTATCGTCGTGACTTCAGATTTGGATGAGCTGAACAGGTTTTGTAGTCTTGGCCAGATAGTGGTCCGGGACGCTGAAGAGTGCGAAACCGTGGACAGGCTGCAATGCTTTGACACCAAGATCCTGACGAGGAAAAGGGTCTCGATTATGCGCGCCTGAAGTCGAGCGATGATTCGACTGACTGATCCAGTGACTGTTGTTCGACCTAGCGTGACCAGCTAGGTCGTTGTTTGGGCGTCACCGTGGACAAGAAAATCGAATGTGTGGAAATTTCCCCCAAGGGACGTATGATGCTCGCAAGGGATGATAAGTCGTCCGGTGGCAGTGTTGCAGTGAGGCAGTACTACGTCAGGTGTGGAGGAGAGGAAGGACAGCCTAGAGAGACAAAGCAAAAGCGAGTGTGGTTTAAAGATAGACACAAATGCACCAGACTAGACCAGTCGTCCGCTATGCTGATGAGCAGAGCAATGGACAACGGCAATGCAAGATAGAAAAGGGTTGTTATGTTGTTGTGGATCAACAGGAACCGGAGAGAAGGGGGCGCGAATCTTCGATCCACTCACTGGACCACTTCCCCCATTCCAACCAAGCATTGGATGATGGGTCACCATTGCGCTGCCAAATTCAGCATCTTGCTTGCAACCTCGTATTGGCAAAGTCGCCTCCACCGCACTTCACGTGGTCCTGTGCGTCTCGTATATTGTGTGCAGTACTTCTGGACAAGAGAAGACCGTGGAGCCCTGTACTCAGGAACAATACGTCTTGCTCGTCTACTGTTTACTCGCGAGAAGCACTGCATCGTGATCAAAATACACATTGCAATGCATGATGAGGGCCAATCTGGGATGAACCCGTTCCCCAGACAGACGTCCATGACGCACAAACCAGCCAGGGGGTCGCACAGTATGAGTGGTGACACCCGCAATAGCCGAAACCCCAGAACTGTCAGTTTATAGTTTACCTACCCTACAGTGCCACGAAGCGTATCGGAATCTTCACTCGAAGGAGGGGACCTAGAGGGTAATATCGCCAAGGCAGTTTGGTATATTACGAGATGTGCAAATAACATTTGTTTTATATCAGACCTCTGGGACAATTCCGGTGACGCCGCGGAACTCTTCGCACCTAGTCGTCAACCACTTGCCTCCAGGTACGTAGCTTGACACATATAGCATCAAAAACATCAATATGCGGCATACGACTATAGACCAAGCAACGCATCGTCCTCCAAGGTCAACCAGCCGAGACTCTACACTAGTATGCCAGATATCAATATCCAAGCGTAATGATTCATCTGTCGCTATAAATGTCCCTAGCCATGTTGACCCAAAGTTGCGGGACACCTCTAAAGGCCACACGAGAACATGACCTGGGACCTCAAACTTGCCTGCCAGTAATCTCCAATTCATCCATAGCAGTAGGCAAGTGACGAGTGTCGTCGACTACCTATAACAGACTCGATAGACCCAGTAGGCGCCAGGCAAGTCCGCACATAATGCAAGTTCAGCCTCACCAGCCGCACAGCGTAGCATACACGTGAAGCGCAACCAGCCCTTCCCAACCTACAGTACTCTATCGCAAACGATCCCACAGGTAGAGGCCATAATTTGTCTGCATTTGGTGAAGTTCCTCTCATAATACCCCGGTCACCAGCCCATCAAAGCCCCGGCATCTAATGAAGTGTACCCCTTTGCCCCTATCATTAAAGTCACTTGTACTCAATAGCCCCTGAGTTGGAACCGTTTGACAGAACATCGAGCAGAACCCAAACTAGTCTCCCGATCCCGACATGACGAAAAGAAGGCTCTGACCCCCCGTTACATCCTCCGGCAAGCAAGCAGAAGGAGAAACCAGCAACCACCAGGCCAGGATGACGCTTCAGCTTGCTGCGGTTTGCCGCTACAATCAATTCGCTGTTACAAATCTCATACTACTCTGAAAATGATTCTTCACGACACCTGGTGTTGCATGTTACTAGCAACGCCTTCGGAGCGCACCCTCTCCAAGAGTGAAAAAGCTTCTCGCTGATGGGTAGCAGAGAGAAGACAATATGCCAGTATAGGTCTCGGCCGCGGTGCCATTGTTGCCCGAATGAAGTTATTCGCAGTGTTACCGCGTCTTCGCTGGCGGAAACAATTCTAAAGAGGATCCAACAGTCAGCAACACACTAGATATTACACGAGTTCGTTTCACCATGGTCATTCATACCTGGGAAGTGTTCTTTGGCAAACTGCTCACATGCCTACCAGGAAAGACAAAGTTAGATGTAGCCCAAATACCCTTATTTACCAGGGAAGAGGGCTGATGAACTCACCTTAGCCGGCTTCTGTACTTTCTGTCCAATGACCTTCCATTTGCTGTTCTCGTACTCCTTGATCGCATTGAGAAGCGCGGTGCTCTGAGAAACAGACAGCGTCAGCCAAGATCGGCATGCAGACCAAGATACCGTGGGAAGATAACGGGTCGAAGAGCTTACCTCGTCACCATTAAACTCGGCATAATGCATGTCCTATAAATGTAACGTGTTAGCATCCCTACACATTTTGTACCAAGTCAATCAAGGGTGTCTACGCGACGTACCTTATACCAGTGCTTCTTAACGCTGCCCTCGGTGCGATTGGGAAACGTCTATGCCATGTCAGTCCGTTCCCTAGCATCAACTCCGCATGACTTGGTAACATACCTTGGCAATCTCTGCCCAACTGTGGCCTTGGTCCCGCATCTGTTTGAGACGCAGCTCCTCTTGTGGCGTCCATGGGGTATTGGTGCGGCTCTTCTTGGCAGGAGGGGGAATCGAAGAGCCATCTCCACCGTCCGCTGAAGTAGGAGCCGGGGGAGTTGGGGCGGGAATGGGCTGAGGCGGTAGAGGGGCAGCCGGAGGTTGCCCTGGAGAGGCCATTGGGGCAGTTGGCGCACCCGGGCCACCCCCTGGCAGAGCTTGACCTTGAGCAGGAGGCTGAGCCTGGTGTTGCTGCTGCATTTGTGCGTGTTGTTGTGGTTGCTGCTGCTGCTGCGGGTGTTGTGCGTGCTGCTGTGGTTGTTGCTGTTGGTGTTGCTGGATGTGCTGTGGCTGGACGTGAGGCGTGTGCTGCTGGGGGTGAGACTGGACATGTTGCTGCGCAATCTGCGGAGGAAGCTGCTGGCCTTGCTGTTGTTGTTGATGAGGCGATTGCGCATGTGCTAATGGCTGCTGCGCACCAGCGGCATTGCGCTTTCTACTTCTAGGAACAGGCTGCACCGCAGACGCCTGTGTAGGTGTTGACTGTTGTGATGCCGGCGCCGGTTGCTGCTGCTGTTGCTGCTGAGGATGTGTCATCGGCGATTGACCGGGAACTGGACCGGCGTGGTGTTGTTGCTGAACGGTCGGGGGTACCGCTGCTTGGGCGCCATAGGAGGCGTACTGCTGTGCATGTTGCTCGGGTTGACGCGGCTGTCCATACTGTGCCTGTGGGCTAAACCAGCCGGCGTTAGCGAACTGACTTTGCTGTTGCTGCTGTTGTGGCTGCAATGGTTGCTGCTGGTGTTGCTGCAATGACGGCATTGACGGGGTCTGTTGTTGACGCTGCCATGCTTGCATGTCATTGGCGCGCGCGGCGGCCTTCTTCATCTTGTAGTTGCGCAAAAGACGAGGAATAGGACTGGGTTGGTGCGCCGGCAACAGTTCAAAGGCGAGTAGCGAACTGCTACCACCAATGCCTAGTAGGGCCGCGCTTGCGAGTTGGCGCAACGCAGCGACGACAGTGTCGACGGACGCGACAGCGGCACGAGGGCACTCGAAAGCGGGGCGCGAGCGCTCCAGCGACGAAGTCTAAAAGAACGAAAGGGCGTGTGCAAGGGCGATGGAGACGTATAATGAGGGTCGTAATGGAGCTATCTCAAGGATTCGACCCGTGTACATGCGCCGTCGCGCTTGTCCTTCGGACGATCAAGGTTGTTTGAGCCCAAAAGGTAAGGGTACTTCAGACGTGGTGGTTGGACGGAGTCGCCTTGTATCCAGTACCAGCAGCTTTGCTGAATAACTCGAAACGTGAAGGGCGAGTGGGATGGGAGGGAGAGGGGAAAGTACAAGAGGTACATGGAAGTGGGAACCTTTTGTGAAAGAGAAATTGGGGGCGAGGATTGACATGCACTTGCCGGAAACATGAGGAGGAAGGAACGAAGCGCGTCTTGTAGGCCAGCAGCGGCAGTACAAACTTGGGTACGGACAGGCGGGGTACCACTTACTGCATAGCATTGACTGGATTGTGGTGCAGCTGGTTGGGATGCTGCCCGTTCTGTGCGGCGTTCTGTGCAGCGCTTTGTGCGTTCTGAGCACTCTGACCGTAGAGCTGACCCAGGTTCCCGTACTCGGGCGCCTGAGCGCTTCCGTTCATCTGCCAATTCTGCATCTAAAAGCCCGGAGGACACAATTAGTGACATGACTCCCGGTTCGAGTGGACAACATGACAAGTCTCTCTCATGCCATCCGCCGGGAGGGTTAGGACATCAGGCAATCCGGCTTAACACAAAAGGGTTGTACTCTTGGCAACCGATGGTTACGTGCTGGTGCCGTCCCACAAACTGCGTTGAGCAACAGGCAGCAAGACAACAACGCAAGGTACGTAGCGAGTCCTGCTTGCGACATGGCGTTGAAGCGCGGAATGATAGGCCATGCCGCCAGCTTGTTTGTGTGTGCCGAGCCAACAAGTGGCAGCCATCATACTCGAGCAGTTCAAGATGATGGCTACCCGCCAGCCGAAGGGATGCGGACTTTCGCCCTTGTCCGCTTCCGTCAAAGGCCCGTCTGGCGAGACAGTCCCAGCTGCTCAGGTGCATGTCAACGTGACATGTAATGGCTCCCGCACAATGCAAGGGTTGCAAATAGTGCAAAACACGCATCAGATCGTCATCCAGGAAGACCTTGTGGTGCACTTCGACCTGCGAAGCATCGCCAACCAAGATTGACCATGATGTGCGATCGTAGGAACGCGTATCAGACGCGTTCGCTAGTTGGCTGGTAACTGTGGCATTGGGGGCTGCAAAAAGGAGACGAAACTAAGTGAAAAGGTACTTACTGCTGAAGTATCAAGGACAGTTTTGATGCTATAATCGATGCCTGCGGCAATTGTGGATTGCGGGAGTGACTTTCAAAATGTTGTGGAATATGTACTTTGACCGCGTCTGCGAGGGAAATGGTCACAATGAAAATGTCAGGGCGGTAAGGTCGATGTACCGCGAAAGGTTAAGGGAACTTTGTCTGACAAGCCGGGGGAACCAAGTGGAAACTGGGCTTGAGAGGGGGGTAGGTAAATCAACTTTAAAAAAGCCCGGTTATTCCGGGAAGTATTGTGTACGTCTCCAGCGCCGCAGGGCACGCAACAGCAGGGCTGCAAGGAAGAATTGCCGTGCCGGTCACAGTATTTCTGGGGTATCGAATGATGGAGAATTCAATATCTTGAGGCTAATAAGCTGACTCGTTCTTTGGTAGGAACGTACTGTCAAGAACAATCGCAACAACGGGCAAACGAAGTGAATCACAAAGTACATCAATCTCACTCACTGGTAGGTAAATCAAGTAATCAGCGGTGGATCAGATTTTGCAAACGCACTGATTGTCTGAGGATCACTTCTCATTGGTTTGTCAGCGATCCACTCATCGTTCCTGCCAGCGGCCGGAACGAGCACGCGAGTACAGTACCTCTAGTGTCACAAAGCCGTACAGTATACCTTGACTAGTCAATGTTTGTAGTCTGCGTAGAGAGTATCGAAAGAGTAGCGGCCTAGTATATCCTCCAGGTATACAGTTTCGCAAACAAAAGTCAAATTGAGAAGGCAATTGCAGCGAGATCGGCTGCTACTTAGACTGGTGCAATGGCCGGTGGTACGGTACATATCGAGGTGAACATGCCGTGTGTCAGCTGGCAATTCGGTCTGGACGTTACTTCTACCTCTACGGATGATTGTATACTACGAAGGAAAAGACTTGAGGCAGATCGCATTGGCGGCAAGTTTGGTACCGCAGGTTGATGCCCCCTTCCCGACACGCAGTACAAGGGAAGACTTTCAGCCTCGCTGCTGACACAGTTCTAGGAAGATGTCTAGCCAGGCTCTCAACTCATAGGCCTAGTGGCGATCACACTTGACCTAATTGGTTGAAGGCTGATACGAAGCTGAAATCGAATCGCCCTTCAAGCGAGTTTCAGAGATCCACCAACGTCGGACCGGAACTGACTACTTCCAGACAGGGGTCTTCTTAGTGTCAAGGCTTGGGAAACGCTCCTCGACAACAACGACGACGAGTGTACACAATCCTGCCACGAGCAACATTATCGACCTAGAACAGACGCGTTGAATACTCCATGCATAAGGTACCAATCTCCCGATCATGCTGTACCTTTCTTTGACCTGAGGACATCAACAAACAGCAAGGGATGAAGTTCTTGACATACCATCGCTCCTCAGTGTGACCGCAGGTAGCTAAGACCTCAGTTGTGCTGAATGGCACCTTTTTACTGCAGTTACTGCGCGGCCGGTTGCTCTTCGATGGAGAAACATGACACTGTTTCATTGTCGCACCAAAGCAGCGGGTAGACTGGTACGTACCTGCGGGACGACCCCTGGGAAGAGCCGCTTCGCTCAAACCGACCAATGACGAGCACTTGAGCTAATGTCTGTAACACGACCAGGCAAAGCACTGACCCTAGATATCTTCCTGGATCTTCAAGAAACATTGTTTACACAGAATGCCGGCTCTTGATCAAGGTCTTGTTTTATGTTCAGCCCGCAGTTTGACATCGACCTTTGGCAGGCCGCCTGAGATGGCCTCCAGGTGGCACCCTGCCCAGATCATGACCTGCATACCCGCCTGTGTCGTGTCGACCCCAAATACAAACCAAGTGTACGACATCTACCATTAGGCTTCTGGATGCTCGAACCGCGCGCCTCTTGACGTTGTGAGGCTGTTTTCACAGATCACAGCTGTGCTACGCAAGTAGCCAAGGCCGAATTTGAGCCTAATGGGACTTGTCCAAGGTGCAGAGGCGGAAAACTGGCAATATCTTGTGTTGGGCTACCACGACTTTCTCAAGTTCGAGAATCATTCAGCACGGTCAGCGTTGCCACCCGGGCCAGGCATGGCTACGGTGGAGCCAAGGCCATTTCATCGAGGCTCACTTTCCGTCGTGCGCTCTGGTCATGTTATGCTTCCTATCGTACACAATCGTGGGTGGATGCTCGAGCCCAGACTACATCGCTCGATTCCACCCCGTCAGGTCTCAGATACCCTTGTCCCGGCTCTCCGGATCCTCCCTTGGCCAAGGACCCTTAGCTGGTCTGTAACATGGCTAGTGGTTTAGGTTGTGTGTCTCCACCCCCGGACCATCTAAGTGGATGAGTTCGTTCCTGAACATCATGCGACATGAGTTCAAGTCCCACCAGAATATAACCATACCGCATTGCTACGTTTAGTTTCCCTTCCCGGTCTTGTTCTGTTCTTGCTGATCCGCTCGACCCAGTGCTCTTTGGTGACGAGTATATTGGCCCTTAGTTCATGGCGCGGCTGTGCTAGATATTCTTTCCCTTCTTCAACCTTCTCACAGCTTATCCATTACGTTCGTTATCATGACCAACTAGCTTGGCTGCTGACTTTCATTTGATCGAAGATTCACGGGTATAAGCTGGTTCATTATACTTTCTCTTCTCTATATGATCTTTTAATACTGTGATGGTTCCATTCTTTTCGTCGGTTAATCATCAGTCAGTATCGCCATTTGACCCGGTTCGCCCCTGTTTCCAGCCTTGTCAGACTAGACTGTACAGGCCAAGAGAGACCGCCGACTTCGAATCTCCAGGGCAGCAGGTTCTGCCGTCTCTTCACACTTGCATAGCAGCCTAAATTACCTGTCCCGAACAGTTGTACTGTTAGGATATATCCTTCGCCGACCAGTCACTCCTGCACGCTTACGCACAATCTGGAATCACCAGCCCATACGCATTATATCAACCACGATGTCGCCCACCATGCAGATGCACTCCACAGTAGCCGCCTACACCCCGAGTATGGATGCAATGGGCCGCCACGAGTATGGCATCACCAAGAGCAGAAAGTCGGCATCCACAGGAGGTGGGCGGGCTTGGAGCGAGGAGGAGGTATGTTCTAATGTCTTGCCGAAGTCCTTTCCGGAACTGGTCCGCCCACAAGGAAAGAAAATAGACATAGAGTGCTGACCAGAATCCCTTGGATAGGAAGTGTATCTTGTTGAGACTAGACTTCAGAAGATGCCTTATAAGCACATTGCAGCTCACTTGAAAAAGACGGAGCTAGCATGTCGGCTCCATTTTCATCAATTGAGTCATGGCAGCAACCGACGTAAGCGTACGGCATCAGTATCGACTGGATCGTCCACAAGTGGTCACTCACCTCTCGTGATGGCCTCCATTCCGTCACCAATTCAAGAACATGACGACGCCGGCAGTCAGCGAAGCTCGGCCTCCCCACCAGGCAGTGCCGGTTCATACGGACTTGGCTCACCAACCAATGTCAAACTCCCGAGCATCAAGAACGGCGTGCGCAGTATGTCTCCGCGGCTGCCTACGATATTGCCCAAGCCTGCGTATATGCCACTAGCACCCGCCTCAAGGGGCTATCCCACTCCTGTCCACGCTTCAGATCTGGAGAGTGCATCTGCTCCATATCGAGAATCAATGACGCCCACCACAGTCACGCCTCACTCGACAACTCCTCCCGCTTCCCGTCTGCACAGGCGGCTCCGCCTAGACTGTTCGGCTCTGCCACCTGCTACCGGTAGCACAGGACTAGAAGGTCCCATTTCATCTCCAGCTACACAGAACAATGTTGAATATCTTGGTGGTAACACACCGCATCCTGTTGATATGTCGCGGCTGGCATCGATTTATGCTACCCATCAAGCCGCTTTCTGGGCTGCCATTGCAGCGGAGTACGGCAACGGTGCGAATCCTGCAGTGCTGGAGCAGGCTTGGCTTGGAAACCCAAGCTGTTCAACCCAGATGGGTTACCCAGGGTCGCAGATGACGCCAATCACTCCCGGCGGAAGCCCAGGTGACCATGTCTATTGCAAACAAGACAAGACGCGGATCAGCGCTATTCTGGGTATCGATGCGAATCCCCGAAGCCCAAGAGAGAGGGAGATGGTGAGGCGGATCGAAGAGGAGAGAACTGCTGTCATTAGTGTTTGAGGCTTGTCCTCGTCCTTCTACTTTGTCTGTACATGATTTTGAGGATGCGGTCTCTTTTTTTCTACTTTCACTTGCCCCTCTTTGAAGCCTTGCACCTTGATGGGCAGTTCTCGACTTCTCCGTTCTGCTTCTGGCCCATCTTAACTTGGCGACATGAGTTTTATTTTTGTGTTGGTTGCTCTTGCAAGAGTGGAAAGGAAGGGCATGGTTCAGGTTTCTGAAGGCAGGTAGCTGCTTTGTGCGATCAGAGAGCAACACGCTTAGGTAGCGTATGCCACATTACGACTCTGTTTACGACCTTGGGTGTAGGTAGGGGTACCAGATACTTTCTTCTCGTCAATTTTACGGCGTGGGTGTGAAGGCTGAAGTCTTCGTGGGGGTTGACCGGGCGGATCGTGGGGGTTCGACGTTGTTTATAGCCTTATAGGTACCGGTAGTGCACGCAGTTTTCCGGTTCATCTGTGGTGCAATTGGGTCCTTGAACTTGGAATGAGAGATGGAATTTATGCCGGGCAATTCTGAGCTGGGTCAGAGCTGGGTAGCGATAACTTGAACTTTCTTACTTCGTAACTCACTTGGAACATCTTGTTACGTCGCATTTCTGTAACATTCCCTTGAAGGCCGTGATTTGGACAACATGTTGCTGACTGTGTACGCAGTGGCAGTTGCTCCTTGGCGAAAGTGAACGCCGTGTCACTAAAACTTAGTTCCCGTAAGGAGCGCTAACGGCTACAACCCCAACTTTGCCCAGACTGCGAACCACAATTCTCTATTCATCCAAGGTTTTATCCGGCGCCATAGAGGTCATCATGTAGTATATTTGCCGGGGGTAAAGAAGCAGGAACGGTGGGCACATGTTTTTTTAGTCAGAGGAACATACCAGGTCTAAGCGTTGGAGGTATCTTCTTCCTTACTCCTTAGTGCAGTTATGCAATTAAGCGGTGGCATGGTATTGCATACATGTAGTGAGCGGGGCTAACCTATTTTTATTGTTCGCTCACCTCTCCCAGGAGGTTCCTTTAGTGTTATCAACGACATTGTTCCATGGCATTCACCAAGTCAAAATGAGCTGTCAGAGCTGACCGTCGCTGCCATAACACTGGCAGGAGAAGCAATAGCCGTTTTGCGGCTTCGAGAAGTTGATGTGGGGATGCTGCTCCCCGTGCTACAAGCATACAGGATGTTCCAAGCGGCTCTAACGTTGTGGCATGATGGGAAGCTTGGCGTCCCCATCTTTTAACGCCCAGCCATTCCGCACATGGCGCAGGCTGTTGCAAATGGAAACTCCTTGATTCGCAGCTTTCGACACTCTGCCAGTGGGGGCCTGTCCCAGACTGTGTGCCAACAGCAACTCTGGCGGAGAGAAGGCCGAATAAGACGGGATGCACCGGCCCAGCTGCCTTTCCGGCTATGGAAGAGTAATAAACACATCTGTCACGCGACCGATCCAACTCAAAGACCGAACCAAAAGCCGAACGAAGCACAGCCAGCAGCCGTCCAGCTGTCATACTTACAGCCAGTTCAAGGCTTTAGGCTCAGCATCGTCTACATGGAAGACATCCAACTGGCCAGTCTTGCAGCAACACTAAGGCTTCGTGCTCGGGATGGCTCTGCGCACACCGGTGGATCATGGGAGACGCACGATGGTTGGTGCGTCATGCTTCATCGAGTCGGTCTTTTTTTACGAATGAACACTCACAAAACAACTCCAGCCAGTTGCGCCGCAGCATTTGCCATGCAGGAGATATTCAGCTACTGTGACTTGACGACACTTATGTTCAAGCCTTGGTTCGCAAACACCGGAACATCAACTTTCTTTTTCTCCTCGTCTCAGCGGTCCAGTGACCGGTCTGGCCTTCCTTCCCTTCCGTCTCTGGGGTCGCTTCAGCTGTGGCTCTGTGACATATTCTCCTACAGGACTTCAGGTCTACAAGGAGTATTCTCACGTTCGTGCAAGATCACGAGGGTATGTGATGTCGTACAGACGCGGCTCCAGAAACGTAGCACGCCATCGTCCTCAAGGATTTCCCCCCTGATTGCTATGAGACGTGCATCTCGAGCAGAGACACTTTCCGGGGCTTCCTCTTGTTTGGTTTTGTATACCGACCTACCTGTCTATGGCCCTGCAGGCTGGCCGAGTCGGACCGGTACCGGTGACAGGGACATTGTCCGGGACCATCAGTCATCATTACTTGTTTTGCTCGAGACCTGATTTCATGTAGTCCTATTTTGTTCCTTCCACTGCGGCAGAGCAAGAGACATTCCCGTATAAGCCTGGGCACCGTCTCCAACATTGCACCTCTGACCACAAGGCACGGGAAGAATTCCCTGTTGACAACCACTCGAGAAGATCTGCCATGACATGGCGGCTTTCAGTCTGACATGGGCTTCCAGAAGTATAGGATCCACTTAGCTTGAGGTTAGAAACCCCGGCTCTTTCTTTGGACCGGTTGTGCAGGCAAGCCAAGCGTCTCCGGGGTTCGGGCTAGTGCGTGGGTACCAAGTCGGGGTGACAATTGAGGAGTCGACTGTTTTTCTGGGTCTCATGTGCTCTGCTTGCCGACAGTCAAAAGGTGTCCAGTCCGGCATCTCTCCGGTCTCTGTCTCGTTTACACTCTTCTCTCCTTCTCCTGTTGTCGGACGTTACCCAGCCTCATCTCATCGTCCTCGAGGCTTCTTTTCTGCTCCTACCCACAAGATTACCCTTTGGTAGCTGATCTTGCTGAGACAGGTCCGTCTTCACCGTGAGCATCTGTTCCGCGCCTTGACCATCACATCCTCATATTCACGACAATCTTTACCGACAGTTAGGCCGGTTCCTGCAGATTGCAGAGTTTGATACAGGCTTTCCACAGGAAGCTACTCAACGGCAACCGCCACATCGTCAAGGTTTCACAAGCATAACCGACAATATGTCGTCAAACGGAGCGTCCAATGGCGCCAGTGGGTCGTCTACCACCAGAAATGAGCCTCGACCAGACGAATACATCCAATGGAAGGTCCTTCCCCCTGGAGGGGCTCTGAACAGATGGTCTAAGGCTATTACGAACGATCATGATTTTCCAGGCGCTCAAGTGAGTTCTCCCTCCATTCTTTGGACACATGTCCTCAGATGAGAACGATCTATACGTGTGCCGAACGACCTCGAAACAATCGAGAGTGACCGGCTGGACACCCTCGAACAAATACCTCCACGCTCGTGGTAGATGGGGGAGGGTAGCTGCGGAGTTGACGGTGTTTGAAAATGAGGGGGCCAGCGGGGTAATCTGCCTGAAGCGCCCCCACACCGATGATGGGCGATCAGGGCAGATGGAGTGGAATGTACCCTTCGTTACATGCATATTGCATTGACCAGGACATGGATGGCTTGGCTAACAAGCGGCTTCACTTACACAGGCTATGCTCTATGGCGCCGGTGTCCCGAACCGTGAGGCAATGAAGAATGCACCGCACGTGGGCATTTCGACTGTCTGGTGGGAGGGAAACCCGTGCAAGTAAGTGCGGCCGTCATGAACGATTGTATAGTGAAGTCTTGAATGCGTGGCTGACTTGCGATTGACTTAGCACCCACTGTAAGCCGCAGGTCCAGGTTGAGCAACGGTTGTGAGCAGGATTTGCTGACAACATCCAGTGCTGGAGTTTGGCAAGATTTGCAAAAAGGCCGTAGAGAAGCAGGGTATGCTGGGATGGCAATACAACACTATCGGTGTCTCTGATGCTATCACCATGGGAGGTGAAGGTAAGTCCTGCTGCCCCTTTGTAATTTCCCATGTTCAGTGACGGCCTGACATCAAGACAGGCATGAGATACTCTCTGCAATCCCGTGAGATCATTGCAGACAGTATCGAGACCGTGACTTGTGCCCAGCATCACGATGCTAACATCAGTATCCCTGGTTGCGACAAGAACATGCCCGGTGTGGTTATGGCCGCGGCCAGGCACAACCGTCCGTTTGTCATGATCTACGGTGGCACCATAAGAAAGGGCCACTCCGAGCTTCTGCAAAAGGACATCAACATCAGCACATGCTACGAGGCATCCGGTGCCTATATCTACGGTCGCCTCAAGGCAGCGTGCCCCAAGAAGGATGGTTCCGAGGCGAACGCTTCCGACGTCATGGACGATATCGAGGCCCATGCCTGTCCCGGCGCAGGTGCCTGCGGTGGAATGTATACAGCCAACACCATGGCCACCGCCCTTGAGGCCATGGGTCTTACCATTCCTGGATCCTCGTCCTTCCCAGCCACGTCAGCCGAGAAGCGACGAGAGTGTGAACAAGCCGCCGAAGTCCTCAAGACCTGCATGGAGAAGGATATTCGACCTCGCGACCTCATGACCCGTACCGCCTTTGAGAACGCCTTGGTCCTCACCATGGTCCTGGGCGGTTCCACCAACGGCGTCCTCCACTTCCTCGCCATGGCCAACACAGCCGACGTCCCGCTCACGATCGACGACGTAGACCGCACATCCAAGCGCACTCCCTTCCTCGCCGACATGGCACCCTCAGGAAAGTACTACATGGAGGACCTCTACGCTGTGGGAGGCACTCCCTCCGTCCTCAAGATGCTTATTGCCGCCAAACTGATCGACGGCTCCATCATGACCGTCACAGGTAAGACGCTCGCCGAAAACGTTGAATCGTGGCCCTCTCTTGACCCGGGCCAAACCCTCATACGCCCTCTCGACAACCCCATCAAGGAAACCGGCCACATCCGCATCCTTCGGGGTAACCTCGCCCCCGGCGGTGGCGTGGCCAAGATCACGGGCAAGGAAGGTCTTTCCTTCACCGGCAAAGCCCGCGTCTTCAACAAAGAGCACGAACTCGACCGCGCCCTCTCCAACTCGGAAATTCGCCCCGACGAGGGAAATCTCGTCCTCATCGTTCGTTACGAAGGGCCCAAGGGCGGCCCCGGTATGCCCGAACAGCTTCGCGCCAGCGCCGCCATCCTCGGTGCTGGGCTTACCAACGTGGCGCTGGTCACGGACGGTCGGTACTCTGGTGCCTCGCACGGCTTCATCGTGGGCCACATGACGCCCGAAGCCGCCGTCGGTGGACCCATTGCTTTGGTGAAGAATGGCGACACCGTGACTATTGATGCTGTCAACAACAGGATTGATGTCGTTGCCATCGATGGCGTGGAGGACATCGATGCTGAATTTGAGAGGCGGAGGAAGGAATGGAAACGGCCCGCCATGAGGCCGTTGAGGGGTGTGTTGGCTAAATATGCCAGACTGGTGGGCGATGCCAGTCATGGAGCTGTTACAGATTTGACGGATCCATCGTGGTGAAGGGGTTGTTAACCCGAAGAGAATAGCGAGCCACAGAGAGAGTTGTGACGGAATGAAGAGAAAGATCTAAACTCGGAAATATACGAATGAATAATCCTTGAAGTTTCTGTACGACTGCGATGTACTAACTCTTTGTATGGAGGGGAGGGTTACGCAGCTAAGCATCGTGAAAAAGGTATTCACAGCACCCCAGGAGATGAATTCGACGAGAGGGACTCCGATGATGAGCAAGTTAAATCAAGGGAGTTTCTCTAACACGGGTCAATTCGATACCAAAGCATTGATCTACCTGGTATCTCCCCAAAACGCCAGTCAAGAGCGAATTCTAAGTAACCTATGCTACACTTCCAATGTTGGGCGAGATTATACTTTCTCTGAACCTTTACAAACCCGTCTAATTGCCTCTCCAAATCTGCACCACAGTGGCCCAGCATGTCCTATGGGCCCCGGCGTATTATATGATATCGTAACAAGATGAAGCCTAAAGGTAGCCACCCCGACCTCACGCCTGATGCAAGCAATCCTGCTTTCCTTTCCAAAGCAAACATACAGCAACCCCCCCGGGCCAAAGTCGCCATGTTAAGTGAACTTCCGAAAGGGGACAATATTACCGACACGTGTGAAACAGCAACGATTCAAGGCAGAGAGCCTGGGCTTTCTCAGGGGGTAATCACTCATGGACTGGCCCAGCCGCCCGCAACATCAACCCACTCGGCGAGACAAGAGCCTTCTTTGCCCTCGACATCGACAATATCCGTGTCACATCGGCATCGGCAGCCGACACCATTCTCCTTCGGGTTGTCCCACTCGTCCCAGTACTTGTCCTCTTCGAGACGTTTCTTCTCGTCCTTGGTCGTCATTTCCAGATATGGCGGGCGAGGAAGCTGTAGGGCAGGCGCATTGGCTGGGCAATGCTGGATCGTGGTATGGCGGTAACCAAAATCGCGGAAGTAGTGGATGTCCTTGGGAGCAAGCAGGATACCGGCGGCGAGGGAGTGGATGGGTGCGTCACCCCACTGCGTCAGTTTGTTAGCGATCATTCTACGGCGTCTTCATCTTGAACCGGGCAGAAACTTACTCGCTCCATCCAGAAACCACCGCTGCGGTCCATCATCTGGAAGAAATCCTCGTATTCCTTGCTTCGGAAGAAGTCGAGCCGGGCAATCTCGAAGTTGGACCAGAAATGGCACATATTGTACTTCTCGCCCTCCATGTTGTCTGGGTCGATATCCTTGAGCTTGTTCTTGTTGGGGTCCAGGACCTCCTCAGGAAGGGGTGATGTGCCCTGCCCCTCCTCCTCAACGGGCTCCTCCTCCTTTTCAACTGGTTCGGTAAACATCTCCCAGAGTCCTTGGGAAGTAATGTTGTTGAGCCGCTTGTAGGCAGAGGCATAGCGGAAGATGTTGGGAACTGTTTCCTTCAGTTCCTTGACCGCAATGGTGAAGCCGTATGTTTTGTTATTGTCGACCATAGCGCGGAAGGGATCGCTGGGGGGAGTTAGTAACCGTACAGCCAAAGGGAGCTTAGGCATCACCACTTACTAGGTAATATCGCAGAAGTACTTGATCTCAGGTTCCAGACGCCAGTACCATTCGTACTTGGCAAGGAGCTCATGCTTGTAGAAGAAGCCCGAGTAAAAGCGGCACATGGCGTGATAGCTTTCCATGCCTCCGTACATGATCGCGTTATCACCCTGCTTCGCTATTCCCTCCTTAGCAACCTTGGGGTCTACCCAGTCAGGGAAACCCCACATCTCGGGGGGGACCTTGCCGAACTCGCAGGGGGCGGAGGTATAGTTTTGGACTGTCTCCTTGAAGGTCGAGTTAAACTCGCCGTCGTTGAGGAAAACATATGGGTAGTGGTACCACCGGTTGAAGTGGCGCTCGATCGACTTGATGGACTGGATGACACCGTCAAGCTCCTTGTTCCTGGCCAAGACGACGAATGCGCCGTTCACCCGCTCGGTTGTTGTGTCTGGCTCAAGACATCCCTTCACAAACACCTTGTCGTACTTTTCGCTGATTTTCCTGGACGCGCAACTAGTTAGTTGACCTGACACGACAAGCAGAATCCGTAGGAGCGCAATAGGCATACCTTATGGCGGGTGGCGCGCCTGCGGGCATTAATATCCTTCCGGGGTTCGAGGGATGCCTGACGAACAACACCAGGATGAGAATGACCACAATGAGGGGGAAGAGGATCACGACACCCAGTGGTACTGAGATAGTCGAGTTCCCCCTTAATCTCAAGGGGCGTCTGAAGTAGGCCAAGCGTGAAGCGATGGGATTTGGGCGTTGTTTCCGCTTCTCGTCCACTGCTGAAGCTGTCGGTAGTTGTGGGGTCTTGCCGACCAGCCTCCTGGCCCTGTGGAACAGATCCATGACTGAGTTCTGAGTATATGCGATGGAGGATATGCCGTATAATCTTGACGACCGTAAGAACGGGGTGGTTATGCCTGGCTACACCGAAGCCGTCTTCGTCGTCCTTGAGATCGTCAAGTCGAATTCAAGACCGCTGAGAACGAGTGGCAGGGACAGAAGATCCCAAGTGATCAAAAAGGTTCGTCCACAAGAGGGAGGGATTGGTGTAAAGGCTACAGCCCACGGCTTTGCAGATGTAGCAGCGCGTCGGTTCAAAAGGGATCTTGGTGATGGACGGCACGTTCTAGGGGTGACATCCAGGCCGCACCAGCGCGGTCGACAGCGAACGACAATCCAGCAAAGGAAAAAAAAGTTTGGCGGATTGGAACGGACGATCTGATCAATCGCCGAGATCAGATGGCGGTCTTCCTTGTTGGTTCTGGAAATAGCAACGCAAGAAAATAAGGTTTAGGAGAGACAGGACACACAGATGATGCGACCTGTGGACAGTTGCACTGCGAACTGGGATACGTAAGCCAGTTAGAGCGAAAAGGAGCCGCTGAGTCTAGACTAGAGCCTTGAGATTGAGGCACTGAAGAAATTCTTAAGCCTGCCACAACCTCCCTGTGGGTCCTACGCGTGTTGGGTGGAAGGGCCAATCCGAGACGTGGAAATTCTGCTGTGCCCAAAAATGATCAACGAACTCCGCCCCTTTTCCATGTGAATGCCAAGGTCATGGATCTGGAATAAGGGGGTTTTCGCATGGGCAAAATATCCCGACATGAAATATGGTGAGCCTGCTTGATACTCTATCTCAAGCGTATATGATGGCATTCGAAGCTCAAACTGGGTGGCCAATTTCATTTGACAATGACTCGCAATGGCTAATCTAGGTGGCATCGATCACAGACCAATGTCTGCACATACCCGGGTATTTGGTGCGGTGTAAGTTGACGAGTGATTGTGGCTGATATGGAGTTGTTGAGATACGCATACCGATTCATTCTAGTAGAGTGTCCTCGGTCGCGGATGTCCATGGTTTCCTACAAAATCGTATGATCCTTACTGCAATCATTACCAAAATCCAAATCGTGACCTGCACTGTTGCTTTTCCTTCGCCCGTTGCTCTTCCCACAAGCCTCTCATAACCCGCAAGAATACCCTCTCCCTCAGCCAATCTGGCATAACCTCCACCAGGAACGCCTGCTGGAAAGCATGTCCCCACCAAGGTATAACTTCGCTCCTCCCACTGCCCACCCATCCCAACGCGGCCTTGGCAAAGACCTTCGCGTCTGGCATGGTCCAACTAGGTTGGCCATCTTCATGCTGGACACCAGTCACTCGTCCAACTCTCATCAAGATCATCTCGACCCCGGTCCGGTTTGTCAATCTCATCTCTCTCGCCACACAGCCAAATACTCCTCGGATGAACGCCTTGGAGCTTGAATAAGATGCTAAGAGGGGAAGGAAGTTGGCCGACATGGAGCCGATCTGGATGATGAGGGACGGGGAGTTGCCGTCGATCGTCGGGAGAAGACGAGCCACAAGGTGAAGCGGGAAGAGGGCATTGAGGGAGACCGTAGAGGTGATCATGCTCTGAGAGTAGCTTTCAAGGGTGCCGTACGTGGGCGTCGGGCCGTTGCCGGCATTCGAAATCAACACCGTGAGGTGCAGATGCGAAAGCTGCTTCACGATGGAGTCGAAGTCCACGAACGAGGACACGTTGCGAGCCGTTCCCTGCTCCTGGACTGACAAGCAGTTCGTGCATGGGACATGGGAAGCGTCTGCCACCAGTTGCCGGAACTCGCGGCCTGGATGCGCTGCACGTAGCTCGGTCTCCACCGCATCCAGCTTACTCTTGTTACGCCCATGAATAACAACACAGAAGCCGTGCCGAGCTAGCTCATGAGAGAGCGCCAACCCAATCCCGCTTGTCGCTCCTGTTACCAGTGCCCAAGCAGGTTTGCCATCTCTAGAATCATACAGGTAGCGATCCAGCTTAGAAGGTTTCAATAGAAGGTAGGTGTAAGTGAGGAAGCTGTAAAACCACCTTGCCACCGTTAGAAAGCCCAAAGCAGACAGGGCAAGGCCAGTAATAGGGTGCGGCGCGCAGTCGCTGAGGGCTTGTGCAAGCCATGATGGTATTAATGAGAAAGGCATGATGACGATGCTGCAAGCAATGTGGCTGGTAGTGAGTTACACTAATCAAAGCGATCTTATGTTTAATGACTGTGAGAGAGGTTTGTACCTGGATGATACGACTTGAGCAGCATAGTAGAGGGATACTCGTGCTTTACATGAGAAATGGAATGGTAACATCGCTGCGGTGGCCTGTTATGACAGCTACACACACACTGAAGGCCAATCGGGATGTACCTCGTGGATAGGACAGTTAAGAAGCAAAATAATGCTCTTTCCAGCTGGATTCATCCTAAATGAAGAAGAGGATGGATATAGAGGTAAAACCACAACTCGGAAGTGTTCCTCACATTGGAAGCGTTAAATGTTATGCTTAACATCAGGAGTGGAAGAAGCTGGGCGTTCACTGACCGAATCGACTTCACCTGATATGGTCTGTGCGTTTGCTACACTCACCTTTCTCACCATGAGATTGGGAGGCACTTCGGGGACTTCCTCTGAAGCGAGAAGGGTGTCGTCTATTCATTCTCTGGATTTCGCAGCCAATTGGACTTGTTTCCTCTAGGAACTTATCGTGCGCAACTGGGCTGGTCGCAACGACCTTGTTGCACTTGCAATGTCGCAAAAGATATCCGCCAAGAATCTACAGTACGACCAAAAGCTGCCGCCATTCCTAGCCCGTTTGCGCGGAGAGGCAGCTGGCAATAATGCCGGACCTGACCCGTTACTTGTGCGCAACAGGCGGCATGCGAAACCACGATCTGCGTCCGAAGAAGCGGAGGATGGCCCTTTGATATTGGATGAGGAAGGCAACGCTGTTTCAGGCCTGAGGATTGGCGTGGACGGAGCAGTCACTGAGGCGGCGAGGGAGAATACTGCCCAGAAAGAGGGAGATGAAGACATCGGCAAAGAGGCAGAACTCAAAGGGGAGGAGCAATTGAAACACAAGGAGAAGACGGCCGGCATAGGAGCAACGAAGAAGAGGAAAGCTGTCAAGGTTGTTGGAGGAGAAGAGGCTGAGGAGGACCATCAAAAGGGCAAGAGCGAGAAACCAAAACCACGAGAGAAGAAGGCCAAGAGCAAGAAGGTCAAGCTCAGCTTTGGTGATGAGGAGGGTTGAAGGCACGTAGACGTACGATCTTACGTCGTCTACAGTATTCGCCTATCCCGCGCTATCTGGTATCGGAAGACTTGATCACTCCGTCTCGTCACTGGTACACTACTCTCTCCCTTTGCGGGCCAGTTAGATAACGCTATAAGAGTGGGCTTAGAGTGCTGTTATACTATAGGTAAGCACCTACCGAATAGCCCGCCTTGGACGGCACAACTACGCGACGGGATAACCATAGGAGGACGGAGCACGGTTCCGGAAGCCAAAATTTGGCTTGGATCCTCCGTGTGGGCGGAGTTTGTAGGTGGTCAGCAACACACATGAGTGGCTCACAAAGTAGAAATTCTATACAACTGCCATGCTTTGACATATTCTACAGACTCTCCCGCCCCAGCTGTCACCCTGCTGCATCTGTAATTCTCACGGCTCCTAACGCCACTATCCAGCTATTGCACCCCACTCACTGACCGGAAAATTTACCAGTACTCAGGCTTGACGAAGTCGGCGAAGGTCTTGGGGTCCTCGTAACCGTGGTGACCGTGGCCGTGGTCGTGGTGGTCATCAGCGGGTCCAACGTACTCCATCTTGTAAACGCTGCCGCACTCGGGGCACCGCTCGATAGGGCGCTTGCGGGACATCTGAAAAAAGGCGCGTCTGCATCAGTACTCCAATTGTACAGCCTCGGGGGTGACTAGGGAACATACACCAAGCCAGTGGACAATGTGCGAGTCAGCAGGGACACCGGTGCAACCGGCATACTGCTCATCGCCAGCGGAGCGGACGATAATGGGGTTCTCCATGGTTCCGAGACGGTCAGAGGGGAGCGGCCTCATATCGAAGATATCAACGCCCTCCATCTTTCCGAGGATTTCGAGACGCTCCATACCGGTGGACTGCTCGAGATCGGTGGGGACAGTACCGGGGGCGGCACCGGGTCCGACGAGGTCATCGATGGTCTTGACATCTGTTTCCCTGTATGTCAGATCTAGGCTCTTCCAATTGTGTTTTCAGAGGAAATGCCCGTTGTCCCAGCTGGGGTCCAGTTGGGCGCAGAGCGCGGCGGAAGCTTCTTCGTACCGGAAAGAGACTGCATCTTCTCCGTGGGGAGCTTGGGAACCTCGGCCTTGCCGGCGGCGGAGCCTGTGTCACCATCCAAGTCAGTAAAGAGCAGTCCGGAAGCTCAATGGCTGCTGGGCTTTGGCGGAGGCCGGTTTGTCGGAGTATCTCTTACGGCGGACGAGGGTGGTCGCGATATTGCGGCGCAGAGCCGGAACGGAAGCGGACGCAACCCGGCGGGCGGCCTGAACAGCAGTGCGCTGCATCATCTTCAAGGATATCGAGTTTGGGAGGAGTGGAGAGGATTTGTCGCGGGGTGCTTGTTGCGATCAGAGGTAGTGACGACGAGGTAATTCGGATGCATCAAATTGACGTTCAACTACTGGAGTGGCCTGATTTGCTGGATTGGACCGAGCACTCCAGTCGTTAAGTCTTTACCCGATTCGGATAGCTAGGCGAAGACCACGTGCAGCATCACGTGTATCCCGGCTGCTGAACTCTGGCAACCTTGATGACGTATTATCAGAACATCATACTAACGTACTGACTTTGTGTAGGTAGTATATCATTTGATTAAATTCCAAGAAAGATGAAACCCTCAACCTATTCGCTTTGAGCTAGACTTAAAGAGCCCCAGGGCTATCTACCACTTTAAAGGACTTGTACTCACATAATTGGCTGATATCTTGGTACAGGGGTTTCGGTGACAACTTACGACCGATTTTCATTCGCGAGTGTAGTGAAAATCGCGTTGAAAGATGTGATACCACAGGGGCAAACACCGATTGCACGGAACTGCGGTAGAGATGCTTCCTGTCTTTCTCAGTCGCTGACCTATACTCTATTCTATATCTACGATGAATTCGCACACGTCCTTACAGCTTGGTCATGCTTCCGTTCCTTCGTGGCTCATAAGCTTGAACCAAACCATCCTGATACTCTGTTGCAACATGCACCCCTTCTGGACTCCAGAGTTTGCTCTCGACGATCCCACGTCCAGCTGCCGCCCGCGGAAACATCACTTCCTGAATCCACCATCCATCGCCTTTCATAGTTGCGTCGGTGGCATTCACGTGGACGACCAAACTATAGCTGAGACTCGCAGCCCGCCCAAACTTCTTTCCGATTCCCATCTGGTTGCCCAGCATGAGCAGCCCATTTCGATCGGCAGTGTAGGCGTGGACAACGATGTGTGAATTGGCGTCGTCGTCTGGCGGTAATGGTTCGAGGAGACGGTAGAGTATCAGTTCTCTCCGCTCATGCAAGGGCTTGCCTATGTTGTAGGAGGACATATCGACCTTTTTCATGTCGCAAATGGGGAAGTTTCCAACAATGTCCGTGCCAACAAACTCCGTGAGCAGGTCAATGTCAACCGGCGGGGCTGGCGGCCATGAAGTAGGCGGCCGAGAGTCTAAAATGACGGCGAACCGTGCCTGGGGCGGCGACTCCGCAAAGTCGCCCGTGCCACCTGCTGTATGTGGTTCTGCAGACTTGAACGAGGTGATGGCTGTGAAGCATGGCGGACCACGAGGGAGAGACGCATCTACTACGGGGTAATGGTCGCCGACTGGGTTGGTGCTGGGCGATGCTGGCTGGTAACCGGTTACGGTCATGGTACTGAAACTCTTGGACAAGGTCACTGGTTTGACGTCGTATATGAAAGGACGGTCTGTTTTGCCAGGTACTGTGAAGAAACCATGTATTGACTGTGAGTTGGACAGGTGTTAGCGTCACTCCGTCGAAATCAGTAAGCGGCTGCGACGGGCGACTGGGCATACTATACCACGCACAGCCCATAGCTTTAGGAGTGACCTACATGCAGACCAAGTTTCTTGGACGAATCGACACCCCTCCTCTTTTCATCTTGTGCAAGAGCTCGACATGTTGCCAAAGCACTCTGGGCATAAACTTGCCCTCCGTAGGCCGCGGTATGCGACCTCTCAACCGTCTTCCCTTCCCGAACCGAGTCAGCATGGACGTCTAGTTCCTCACCTGGGAGATATGCCCTCCTCGTGCTCATATAACGCTTCACATGCTCCTCGCTGATCTTCGTGGGCAGCTCAACGAGCTTCAGCTGCTCGCTGAACGGAAGACGGCCATCTTCTCCAGCCTGTCCCGGCGCCATATGTCCTTAAGCACCCGTCCCACAGTCCGATTCTCGGCTCTATGATCAGACTAAGGAGATCTTATATGCTCCGGATAGTGAGTGACCAAGACAAGAAGCCGTGAGAATCCTTATGTCATCCGAATGGCGATCGTGGCCTGGCAAACACAAATAAAACAAAAAGGAAGGGAGAAGAAGAAAGTATCACACTTGACCGATCCGTACACCAGTGATAAGATAACAGACCACGCGCCGTCGTGATCAAAAGGGAGGACCCAAGCTTGCAGCAGGGGCTTACAGTTCCCCGGTGAGATGCCGAGGTAGGCATGAAATGTCCAGGAGCCGACGAGAAGGTATGACAATGACCCACACAAATACCCGGCGCCGCCAGCGGGCCGGGACGCGGGGTATCCGATAGATCTTTTTGACACGAGCACCATCGGGGATGAGTTTGAAAGCGATTAACACCTTGAAAGCAATGAGGATACCGGAAGGGAGCTATTATTCACAGAGCTGGGATTCTCCCCAGTAACTATGAGTGTGAGTTGGAAAGGTCAGCTCAGGAGGAACGATGTCCGCTTGCCCTTGCCAGTATACGGTAACCCTCCGCCATTCCTTGCAGCCAGAAGCTTTGCTCGGTACCATGGCGAAGGACCTTGCACTGTCGTCTTACTGAACCGTGAGTGATGTCGATGAATCTCAAGTTGGGCACTGACAGGAATGTACCCTCATTGCGGGGGACGAGTTTCTCCTGATTCTGACGCATACTACTCCGTAGAGGTATTCAAGGAAGAGTCTGCTGCTGTATCTTAAATCGTGCAACGGTATGGACAACATGCTCAGATCTCAGTTCGTGAAGAAGGACAAACCCTTCGATGTTGCACATGGTGGGAAGGTACCAAATTCAAGGCTTTTGAGAAGACGTTGACAGGACAGTATCTTCCGTTTGTTTAGGTCAACAGGATAGGTACTCATCTGCTGTAGGTACCTTTATCAAAGAGAACTATTCGGTTCCCTCAGGTATGCAACATACTACAGAGTGAACCTTTACCAAGTCTTGCAGTTTCCAGCCTACAGTTGCTCACCAGTTGCTCTAACTCAATTCTTTTTGAAACAAGTTTTAGGATTAAATGACTACGTCATCCAACGTTGGCATGTCTTGTCAACGGTTGATAGCTATAATACTTTGGTGAATCAACTAAAGCTTGACGAGGCAGGAACGTTGTAAGTAGAGTATTTCGCATGTCAGGGAAGGACCAAACTGCTGAGCAACTGTTCGCTGGAGACTGCAAGATCTGATACGGAATCTGCGAGGGGATCCACCACCAACAAAGTTGGGGCTGGGCTGCCCACAGCGGAAGTTCCCACTACCCCCGGGTCCCGTTCCGCGACAATAAGGTAAGTGGAGGTTGTGAAGGGACTAGCGGGCACCCAAACCAACAACGAGTTGACGACAGCTGCAGGTTTTGCCAGGATATCACGCTTCCATGACACTTCAAGTGCACTATTGGACAAGCGTGACCAGGGTTTAGCTGGGCATCTCTTCTTTCCCCAGAGTTTTGTCCCACGGCGCCGGGATGTTTTCCTTGTGCGATCAAGCAAATCCGCTCGACACACCTGTCAGGTACAGCGCATCTAGCGGATGGAAACAAATGCTTGCTAGGGGTTCTCCCGACTCTTCCAGTGGCACATCTTCTTCCTGTTGCCTTTCTACGCATAAGGTTCATGTGTGGCACATTGGACCTCTGCCTCACTCGCAGTCCATAGCTTCCCAATTAGGCAATCGAATCCAGCTCCTGCTTCACGAGACAGACAGACCCTGCCCTTTCCTCATCGGATCTACACAGAGAGTACAGCTTAAGATGAACTGGCTTGGGTGGCTGCAAAATTTGCACGAGGTCACCTGGCACCCTTGTGACCCTGGCCATCGAATGAGAGCAGCACCACGTCTGACAGGATGGGCTTCCGGAAGCCGGTGAGCGTAGGTAAGTATGTTTGTCCCTTTTTGAATTACGCTATGGAAACTTTTGCTTCGTCCCTGACTGCCGTCGCTCGGTGACTGCATCTGGCACTGCACCCCCTTCTTCCAACGATCTGCCCCCATCTCTCCGCTGCTTCGGTTCTGTCGCCTTTTCTCTCTCGTGATTGGATATCCGCTGCTTTGTGCTTTACGGATCTTTTTGCAACGTCTGGAGGTTGCAGGTTACTGATTGCCCCCTCTCTGCTTATTTCTCGCTTAACGCAGCAAGCAGCCTGAGTTCACATCCAGAGGCAACGGACGGAGTCCTCTCCGCTTCTGGCTGGATTTTCAAGACAGGCTCGTTCTTGCACGTCGGTTGACAATCGAGCTTCTTCGTGTTAAAACACTGCTACGTTAGCAATGCTCCTTCAACAAGTAGTAATGCTGCCTGGTTACCCAAGATAGGTACCGTATCTTACCTTGCGTGGTTCTTCCTTCACGCTAGTCTTACTTGTCTCTGGCATGAAGTGCGAGCGAACTGTGTACTACTGCAGTCCACTGGTATGAACCCCGGTCAAGCGCTGCCAACGTTGCAGCACGACAGGATTTTTAGGGCAGCCCCTCACTGGACGAGGTGGATGTGTGGTCACACTGATCCCCCAGGTTTCCCTGTCCCGGGTGCAAAGTGACCCCTGTCGCAGACAGCTCATTTGATGAACCCATGCTTTTCTTCCCCGACATTGCAAGCCACCCTTGCACGGTTGCATCTCGTGTTGGAGGGTCTGGCAACGACGGGATTGCTCTATCAACTCATGAATGCAAACCAACCTCGTCACTCCTTACGCAACGGCAGCAGATGCTGCAAGCAAAGAGCATGGGTCCGGTTGGTGGCTTAACATTGACTCCGCTCAGAGCTGGGTTGGGCAGCCCTTAATGCATCGCCCTTCTCGTCGCGCCTTGCGGATCGAGCCTAGTGAGAAGTGTTATCCTTGAGACCACCAGGCTGGACCAGTCCCGACCCCTCGAGTCCCGACGAGGTACCACACCAGCTCTCTACCTGTGACCCTTGGTGCAGACTATAGTTCCAGTCCATACCCCACAAGTGAACCGACCGACTGGTTGTCCCTCGACATGCATCTATCTATGCACACCAAGCAGCCTTCAAATATACACTGTACCTCTGACAGCGTCAACCAGGTTTCTCATTACTCCATCGTTGCTCTTCCATGCCGCTTCCCCGGGTCTAAAGCTGGGACTGCAACACGACTTGGATGCGCTTGAAGTGGTGGGGACCTGGCCGAGCACATCTGGACGGAACGTCACAACTGGGACGACTTCCCGTGTATTGTCTGTCGCCAGCAGAATAGCTTTTCTTACGTTGGAAAAAGGATGGACACTTGACGCACGCGTGTCAGACGCATCTTAGTCAACATTGCCTGTCCTCGCACAACCATCAGCAGCAAAGAACCAGTGCTTGGAGTGAGCCCGTGGGAAATCATTTGAAGCACCGATTCCAAGATTCACCCCAGAGACGGGCCCGCCGCTGCGCAAGTCCCATGGATGCTATGGTTTTGCAACCCGACTCTTGCTTGCAATGCCCCGTCGAGCATGGATGCTGGTACCGCCTCCCGTCGGGGTCGAACAAGGGCGATGAGGTGGAACTAGAGCGTACGGTCCTCCATACAGCGGCCATGCTCTCGTCACTGAATCCTGGATTGATCCATGCTGTTCAAAACGCCCGAAGTGCTCATTTGGATGGCGGGAACGAACTCAACTGGAAAAATTTCTTACAACAAACTCCAAGTCCACTTAATACGCAGATTACCTCTGCTGGCGGCTCCGCCCAATCAGGTTTCATAGCTGGCGTCAAAACGGATTCTACTTTGGTGCTTCCCGATACTTTAGGCTCAGCAGCACCTACAGCACCGACAGCACCGTCCTCGATTCCTTTTCAACAAGTGGTATTGCCTCTTCAAGAGCCGTGGGCCTTCCCGCCACACGGTCAACTGTCTACGCCAGAGCAAGCCCTTAAGCGACGACGACCGACCTCGGATGTGGATGGACCCAACACAGCTACATTGGGTTGCAAGAAACGCCGTCTGCGGAGAAATCTCATCACTTCGAGGCTATCGAGGCCCTTCTCATTGCCGGCGACACATATCATCAACCGCGAATTTGCGGCCATCAACGACAAGCGATTTCTTAAATTATCTGCAATCCTATCGGCGAGATGGAGGATCGCCACGGCGGCTGCACCAGTCCATCCGGTCAACCATTCCAGTCCATCCGGTTTACTACGGCGAGCAGCCATGATCAACCGACTCAAGCAAAGATTGCGAGAAAGGGCAATGGAGGGAGGTGATCTCAAGATGGCGGACATGGCCACAAATGCTGCCGTGGTGCAGGAGAGCCAAGTGCTGGGAGTTATGGCTGGAGCGAGATTCCCGACATCATCCTGGTGTCAAGTCGCGCCGATGCCTCTGCTCCACATACCTGGACCGGGAACCCACACACCCCCAACAGCGCAAGCAGCTGCCCAGTCACGACTATCACCTCACTCATCACAGGTAAAACCCATGGTGGTCCGGGCCACCTCTGCCGGTGGTAAGCTTTCAAGATCTCCGAGGATGAAACCCGTCAGATCACCTGACCTGCGAAGCTCACGACCACCAGCTATCGTCGCGGGCCTGGATGACGACGAATATCTGGATGATGAGGAGGCATCATTCCCGACTTCTGAGTACGAAAGTCGATACGATCTTGCAGAAGAACCGGACGATGTCTATGCTGACTTTGGTATCATCTTCAGCGGAGGCAACGTAGATGATTTCGCAGACGGGGAAGGCGACCACTATGATGACTACATGGACGATATGGACGGCATTCCCTGGACAGTGAGATGAGGCCAGCTATGGAATTGATCTTTTTCAGCAATAGTGTGGCGGTAAAGCCGTTCAGCGGCACTTATGCAGACCACATATCCCCTAGTTTTCTTTCAAGCATGCATTGGGATACGCATGGGCTCACAGCCCTCTACACAAGCGTAATGAAAATTACGGGTGTCAAAAATTGGGGGCGGCGACGGTCACGGCTGCTGTTTCTTGGAGTTTGGGTGATCGCACGGCTCCGGCCGAACTGGAACTGACTGACGGTCAAGGGTATTCTGTTGTTGAACATACACAATTCTACCCAGTTGGCAGGGTATGGCTGCTGTCAACGAGTGAATGTTTGATATCTTTAAAAGAAATTTCTGGAGATGGCGTTTCGTCGATTCCCTGGGGCTGACGATGTGAAGAAGTAGACTACTGCGTAGAGATACTGCAGTGATAATAAGCTGAAACGGTACCCATGTTTGTGATGCAGTTTGTACCAACTCGGCCGTGTTTCCTGTTTCCCCTTGTTTCGGATCCGGACCGCCCCACCGGGTCCAGATCTGAGATACCCCACCATCTTGGAAGCTTCGGGACGTCATGTTGCTGATAAGGTTTCATGATATTGCATCTGTAAACTGAGGAATAGCTTCCATGTTCCAGGTCGATTGTCTAGTTTCTGTATTGTCGAATTACTGAGCTAGGGTCTTTGTACGTTCCGCATCAAGAAGACAGTTTCACAACTTCCAACATGGCCTCCCCCGAGCTCAATCCGGAAGCAGTCCCCTTTCTGCCCGCGATAACCTCTCTGTCGACCCTAAGCGACACGGCTCTGACCTCCACTCTCGACCTTCTCTTCGAGCCCTCCTCAGACCTGCATACCATTGCCTTGCCCACCATGCGGACTATTTCCTTTGCCTCTTACGAGGAGCTTATAACCACGATCCATGACGTCCTCCTCGCCGTAGCAGCGACCGTCTCCTCCGTGTCATCAACCTCACCGTCATCCTCCTCTCTGGCCCCGTCGGACGAAGCCAAGGCCCCTTTGCTAAGAATACTCTCTGCTCACCCTAGACTAGGCGAGAAGAGAGTGGATAGTGCCCAGAGCAGAGCGGAGCAGGCGAATCTGCGGAAGGGAGGGGACAGCGAGGAGGTGTTGGAGGAGTTGAGGACGTTGAATAAGGAGTATGAGGAGCGGTTTCCGGGCTTAAGGTATGTGGCTTTTGTGAATGGACGAGGAAGGGGGGAGATCATGGAGGATATGAGGAGGCGGATTGAGAGGGGCGATTATGTTGCCGAAGAGAGGGAGGCTATTGAGGTGAGTTTCTTCTGACCCTGGGCTGGCGATAGGGAAGGGCCGCTGACATGCTAACGGGGACTATAGGCCATGTGTGGTATTGCAAAGGATCGGGCCAGGAAGTTGTTGGCCGCTGGGGCTGCCGCTGGTGCGGTCGAACCTGCTGCTTGAACGGGCAGTAGAATGGATGACAAAGTCCCTTGTACAATGCCAGGTCCGCTCGGAGTCAAGACACGACCCTGAGAGGTCTCCGAATTCGCTTCCCGCACTATCCGGTTGGTCAAGCTTTGAGGCTCGTCACGCTATGCTTAGACACGACACAAGCAATGAAAGAGCGGAGATCGTGCTTGGCACAAGTCGACAAGCTTGGTGCCCATTGCAGACGGAGGTGGTGCAGGCCTCACTAGGAGCAGGAGTGGATTATGACGCCCCGCAAGATAGGCCATGGGAAAGTGGAAGAACCACGACGTTGAGATGAGACAGAGTAATCCTGTATATATGACCGTCTTGAGCTAATTAGTCAAAGAATCTTGTCCACATTGACATGCTGGGAATGCAAGTCAAAAGTTCCTTTAACCTACTTCCCTTCTTCAGCTTCTAATCGTATACAGGCATCAGCTGTTTGCTCATGCACACGGCTCCTTCCCAACCATCACGGGTAAAACATTCTCACAACACGTGATGAGGTCGTCAGCTCGATGAGTTATACTCCTTCGGCCCGGCTTGTAACCAGGCACAAGTCTCTTCGCACAGTCTTAAGTTCGCCTTCAATACTGACCATACGCCCAGACGAGCAGCAAGCACTCGCCCACTTCAAGTATATCACATGAGTTTTCTATTGTAAGCGACCAAATCACAGCAACGCACTTAGCCTCAGATCTCGGTGCCAAAACTCTTTCATCGACCTCACGAGAAGTATATCCTCCTCGCCGACTTCGTCCAAGGTGCCGCAATGCCCTTCTCCAGCTACTCATCCCAGGGCTTCGAGGATGAAGCAGCCAAGCATAATACCACTTTCGAAGCCAAGGTACCGGAAGCAAGAGATCCATCAACCTTCCCAGCCGGAGGTAACCATGGAGAAGACCAGGACAAGACGTGGCCCAACTACCCAAAGCAAGAGGAGCACAAGACAGAACAAGATGACCGGTATACTTCTGGTGGCTTCATTATGGACAATTCTACACACGATGGGGCTGAGCTGAAGAGGACCGAGGAAGCCGTGTACACCGCGGAGGGCTTTGCAAAAGACAAGAAGGAGGAAGGGGAGGGTGGCTGTCCCAAGCTGTGATTGTATAAACATGAAGGAGGTTCACGAATTCGGTGGCACTCAGCCATAGTATATGAAAGTGGATTGGACGGTTTCGACTTGACCTTGAAGTTATGGATTGCACAGACGAAGGCACCTAAATGTTCAGCTTAAAAACTAAGATCAAATACCCTAAGATAAAGCTTACACTCGATCTCCGGACTGCCACGTTGTTTTCGTACTGAACATCCGTAACAGTCACCATGTTTCGGAAGACATAGCAAACCAAGCGCGAAGCCTTGTAAGGGTGCCACACATCCCTTGGATGTACGCAAACTGGAAGATTGACAGTTTTAGCTGCGTTTCCACTTGTGCCCATGTCCATCCCGGAGGAGCAACATATATAATGTCTCCCTTCCAAGCTATAGACGCCCAGTCGAACAGGCGACCAGCACCAGCCTGATTTATACTGGCCAACAGCAAAACGATTGAACAATCCCAACCACAAGCTGTAGTCACGCTCTCCTAAATGGCAGAGGACTATGCCATGACCACCTACCAACCAGACGAGGGCGTTGTCCAACCCACCCTCATGCCCACGGGCCACTATCGCAGTTACCACGACACCAGCAGCGGCAACGATTCTAGCGATGAAACGGGAGATCACCACCATCGAAGCCGACGGCATGTCAGAAGAGGAGGCCGCGGACACGGCTACCGTCATCGACGCTATCGACGCCACGTCAAAGGCGGGAGCAATCGTCGAAAACGGAGGCATAGAAAATGGCATGGACGCGGAGATGTGTGTTACATCGAGTCTAGCGACAATGAATCTTCCTCCTCCGATGGTTGTGTTGACCCTTGGATTCTCCGGCGGCACAGGCGGAAGACGAGCTGCCACCATCATGTCCACCCGACCGTCATGTTCGCGCCGCTCCCAGCCGGACCGATACCAATCCAGCCCGGGGTGGGTGGCGAGGGACAAACCGCCGACCCTCTCCAGCTCCCCCAACCGACGCTCCTGGATGATGTGATTCGTCAGAGCAGGCGTGCAGGAACAAGATATCACAGTGGTAAGTTCCCATGGTAGAAACTGAAGTTGAAGGGTGAGCCTCGCCTTGACATTACCTAGGACATCATGGCCACTTGGTCCTGGAAACCGACTCCGAGTATACAACGGACCCAGATGCCTGGGATCCTTGGAATAGACGAAGAGTGAGGCTGGGCAGAGGGCGAACGGGTAGGTGTAGACGCAGGAGACGCAGCCACGGGTTCTGGGGTATACTGTTGAGATGCTTTCGTGGTTAGATACTGTGACCTCGTGGGTAGAACAAAGCAAACCCTTCATACAACTCCATCTCGTGGTCAAGATCAAACTTTATGGTTAGGCTTTCGCAGCCGCTAAACGTGCCTTGCCTTTGGGGCATGTAAAGTCAAAACTTGTGTGACCTACTCCCCGGCCAGACCCTACTATGATGCGAATAATCTGACTCATCGGGTAGCTGTTAGCAAGAGTAGTTGGTCCCATTTTGCTTTCACGGCTTCAATGGCACAGGCTCAAGGCTTGAATGAGATCAGAAGAGTTAGGAAGGCGTAGAAGTTGGCTAGGTACCTAGCCCAGCAATGTCGTGGGAGCAGTGACTAATACGTACGACCATTGAGCGGCATCCAGGCGGGTAGTGAACTTGTGGAACCCGAGAGCGTGCCTTGCAATTGGACAGTTCTATGAGAGCTCCTTCGCCCCGTTACAACGTGAGTTTGCAACGCATGTACAGCATGTACACTAGGTCCAGTGACTCAGATCCCTCCATGTCTCCTGGATAGGTATAAGACGCAGACCTGCTTCTGCCAGGGCTCTGTAGCAGACAAACATCGGTTTTGGTCACCATGGAAGCTCCAACTTCCAACAAGCTGGAGTTTATCACTCTTGATGTTTTCACCAGCACCAGATACCTCGGAAACCCACTGGCCGTGGTCTTCGTCCAGGCACATCAACGCCCGCATCTCACCCAAGACAAGAAACAGTCCATAACCCGAGAATTCAACCTTTCCGAGACCGTCTTCCTCCATGTTCCCATCAGCAAGGACGCCGAGACAGTGGAAATCGATATCTTCTGCTGTGAAAGCGAGCTGCCTTTCGCTGGCCACCCGACCATTGGCGCCGCATATCTCGTTTTGAAGCACCTGCAATGGAGTCATGTCAAGACCCTGCTTACCAAGGCAGGGCCCATTTCCATCACTTCCTTGGGCGGCAGCGTCAAGGCAGAGATTCCCCACGCGGTACACATTCACAAGAACAGCCTGGGCAGTCTTTCAGGCGACCAATCTCACCTATATGAGCCTTATCTCAACGGCAAGGCCTCCATTCGTGAAGCTGAGAAGTCGGGCAAAATCGTGAGCATTGTGCGTGGCATGACGTTTGTGATGATCAAGCTTGATTCCCTTGAAGATCTTGGGCTGATCACTGAGAGTCGACGTGGACTGGATTTCGGCAGGGTGCCCGGTCTGCTGGATGAAGGCGAATGGGCTGGCGGATTCGTAGCCAGGTACTACTACGTCCTCGACACAGCTAAGCCTGTCGAGAGGGACGATGGAACACTGGAGATCAAGTTGAGAACACGCATGGCCGAGTTAGCATCGGAGGACCCGGCTACAGGGAGTGCATCGGCAGCATTGGCTTGCAAGCTTGCGCTGGAGTGGCAAGTGAGGCAGCCGTTTGTAGTGGAGAACACCCAGGGCGTTGAAATGGGACGAAAGAGTGATATCGAGGTTGAGGTGGTGCCCACGGGCGGAGATGGTGACACGGGAATCAAGCAGGTATATCTGTTGGGAGAGGCCACGATGGTAATGAGCGGCGATATCCTGCTCTGAAGAGCCTGCTGGGTAGGGAAGAGAAAGCAGCAGGAGGCTCAACGAACATTGTTGCTTCTACGCTACGTACCTAACCAGTGATGTACGTTAGGCGAATGTAATAGTCATCTTGGTTGAGCCGATATCGAGACATAAGCGTGGATCCACATTGGGAGTCCTGTCAGGCACAACCGCCAAGAATGTAACAGCGGCACGTGATTACATCCTCCATGGTTTAGCGGCTCAGCCTTCTTGATGCGGCTGCAGAAAAGTTCCCAAGGGACAAAGTGCGACAGCTATCTTTCGGCAACGCGTTGAATCACACTACACAACTCTGTCCAATAAACGATGCTTTGCGGAAGTGAGTACGAATCACGAGGCTTGCGCTCTGTGGATTGAACCAGCTGACGACCCTCTATAGTCTCCGGCGAAGCTCCTGAGGAGCCGGTCGTTTCGAAGAAGTCAGGTTCGTCACCTACCACTATATACAGCATGGCTGGAGCATTGAAAGGGACTGTTACCTGACATTACCTCCAGGCGCCGTCTTTGAGAAGCGTTTAATAGAGAAATACGTCGAAGAGAACGGCAAGGACCCGGTCTCGGGCGAGGAGCTCGACCTTGAAGACCTCCTACCGATCAAGACTGCCCGCATTGTACGCCCACGACCACCGACACTCACATCGATACCTGCTTTGCTTTCGACGTTTCAGAATGAGTGGGATTCTTTGGCGTTGGAGACATACAATCTTAGAGAACAATTAGCTCGGACTCGCGAAGAGTTGGCGACGGCACTCTATCAACATGATGCTGCTGTGCGAGTGATTGCGAGGCTGACAAAGGAGCGCGATGAGGCGAGAGACGCACTGTCCAAGGTTACAGTGTCTGGGTCTGCTGCATCCAACGGCGACGCCATGGCTGTTGATCACGAGACACTCCCGGAGCACCTGGCGGAATATGTTGATGAGACACATGAGAGGTTCGCAATCCTGGCTCCCCGCTTACTTTGTGTACCGCCCCTTGCTGACTTGCACGATCTAGACTGAGCAAGAGCCGCAAGAAGCGGCCATTGCCAGAAGGATGGGCGACACCGGAGGAGATCTCCTCTCTCACGCAGACGCAGCACGAGAAGGTGACTGTCCCGAGCACTACCTCCTTGGATGTCGAGGACGCACATGCTGTCATTAGTGGCTCAGGAGGCGACGTTGCGATATATTCCCTGGAGGCGGGCAAAGCGGAGCGCGCTCTGCAGATTGGAAGTCCCATTACGGACACTCTCTGGACCCAGACGAAGATTATCTTTGGCACACAGAAGGGAGAGGTCAAGGTCTATGAGAACGGCAGCGAGGTTGCGAGCCTATCTGAGCATGCCGGGACGGTCACAGGTCTTGCTCTGCACCCAGGAGGGCGTATTCTCGCGTCTACAGGTGTTGACAAGAGCTTTGCTTTTTACGACCTTGGCTCCTTGCGAACGGTATTCCGATCGTTCACTGATTCTAGTACGTATTGTGATGCCTTTTGCCATCTTGACAGAACATATTCTAACATGATCAAAACAGGTTTGACGGCTTGTGCTTTCCACCCAGACGGCCACTTCTTCGCAGCGGGTACGCAGGACGGAGACATCAAAGTGTTTTCCACAAAGACTGGTGAGCAGATGGCCGTGTTCAATCTCGGTACGCGTGTCGACGCCATTGCGTTCTCCGAGAACGGCTACTGGTTTGCGGCCGGCAGCAGCAACTCACCGAATATCACCATTTTTGACCTTCGCAAGGACGGCGATGCAGCCAAGGCCAAAGAGCTGCCGACTGCAGGTCCTGTCCGATCCCTGGCCTGGGATTACTCCAGCCAGTACCTCGCCGCAGCAGGTCCAAGCGGTGTGTCTGTGCATCAGTACCTGAAGAGCTCCAAGTCTTGGTCTGTGCCTCTTGAGATTGCGGGACGGGCAGTAGCTGTGCGGTGGGGAGACAAGGCCAAGACTCTGGTGTGGGTACAGGAAGAAGGCGAGGTCTCAGTTCATGGGCTGGCTCAGTGATGCCCAGGCAGTTGAGGAGGTGCGGTACTGTCCTAGCCATTTGCCAGAAATTCGGGATACGTCGCGGAGCATATAACTCGAGGAGGTGCTTCATTGTCACCCACTAGCAAATGGCCCAAGACTGGATTGCTTCTTGAGTTAGGGTTGCGGTAGCGGGAAACTTTACTGATAGAATCAAAACCAAGTCTCGCACATTTGTTTCGATGAAGTCTGCGTAGCAGTGGTCATAAAACTTGTAGCGAAAAAAACAGATAGGGGCTGTTCCCTGCAACATGGATAGGGACGGTTCACTATGCGTCCAGGCTTCATCATCAGCTCTTTTGTCTTGATTGTGCACGAGCCATATACGCGGTACGTACTCCCGTGCTTACCAAAGCCCAGGGTTTGTTGGACTGTACTACCTGAGTAAATGTATTGGGGGAGGGGGCGACCACTATGGCTTTCATTTGCGCCATGTATCGAAGTTCGGTGTCACCATTATGGCAAGTCGTCACTCAAACAACCTCGAACCCCTAAGTTTTGTTCTGCACGAGTCCATTCCACTTCGTTTGACCTCAGCTCCGCGTCCTGGACAGCGAATTGTACGAGCTCATTTTCTTTCTCGTCTGCAGTGATTGCAAGCAAGCCTTACATAAATCGCCTCCGTCCATATCTCATATCCGGACAATAGCCGTGCAGTGTTGTTTACAAAACATTGACCTTCACCTTTCGCCACACGCCAACATAGTGACGGAAAGGGCAAGGTCGGAAATAAGTCGTCCAGGGAACCGGCAGCTTTGTTAGGAAATTTGTCACTTCTTTTTGGCCTGCGCTTGGAACTGGAACCTTCCCCACCCAAGCAGTGACGGGAGTTAGCAATTCATTGTTAGGCCTAGGCGCCACATCATGATTTGAGAGAACTTGTAAGGTTGCCAATGGCCGACTCCGATTTTAACGACTCTGACGGCGATATCGACCACGATCTCCTTTACGACTTGCACCTCGAGAACCACTACGACGACGGACCTTTTGCCGCGTTTGCACCCTTTGTCGATCTCGACCACGTCGGATATCATCGCGGGGATATCGATTATTATTCCAACGGCAACAGTTCTAGTGGGGCACCTCCATCACACGGCGACGGCTCCGACGACGACGACGGGCCACCCTACGACGTGAGCGATCTGAGCCATAGTTCAGAAGAAGGGGACACTGATCAAGAGGAAGCGGTTGTTCACGACGGACAATATCATCCTCAGTCGCCACTTGGAGCAGAAGCTCGGGCAGCTGATAGTGGATCGGACAGTGAATCAGAGGAGGAATACCCGGCAGATGAAGACTTCGAGGAAGCGGTAGAGGCACTCGAAAACGCACAACGTCACTTATCCTACCAACGTCATCAGGAGCGACCGGCCCAGCAGCAGGACGACTACGGGTGGATTTTGGAGGACGAGTTTGACGTTGACGAAGACGTGCTGGCGGAGGACGATAACCTTAGCGATCATCTCCCCCACCATCCCTTCGGGATAGATTCGGATCTCTCCGAATCACAATCGGAACTCGATCTCCGATACAGATCGTCCGCCGAGGACAGTGACGAAGTTTCAGCAGCACTTGACCTGGGAGACTCCCCTCCTCTGTCACCTGCGACCCCACCATTTGCCACAAACCTGTTCGAACGCTTTGCCGGACCAGAATTCGAGCTTATCCGAGGGGACCACAACCGTTTGGAACAAGAACGCGGGCGGTTAGAGGAGCATATTAGGCAAATCCGTGGCGTCAGGCTTCCACTCGACCACGGCTTACCGGTACCACGACCTGCGAGTGGACACAGGCTTGCACAGCAAGAAGCGCAACAGCTCCTGGCAGAGGCAGAGATGGATGCGGAGAGAGCACGGCGACTGGACCGACAAAACAGACGCATCATGAGTCGATTTGGAGCCGAGGCACTTCAGCCAACAGCTAGTGAGACCAGCAGCAGACGACGGACACACGCTCAGGCCTTCGATGTCCCAGCTGCACCCCCTCCACTACAATCGAGACCGCCACCCACAGTTATCGACCTGACCGACGAGCCAGATAGCCCTCCGAGGCAAGCTATTGCCTTGCCCAACGCATTTCGCTTCACTTCGGCAGCAACGCATGGCAGCCGTCAGCCCCAGCCGCCCGCTCAACGTCATAGCCGTCGGAGACAGGGAGGAATGCAGCGGACGCCATCACTTGCTCGTAGCGACGGCAGCTTGTTGGGGCCTAGAAGAGTCGGAGCCGAGGCTGGACCGGGATCTGGCCAACCAACAGTGATTGACCTTACGGAGGACGGGCCGGAGGTTGTAGCACCACCGCCACCACCACCACCGCCACGAAGTGTAAGCGCAGCAGCAGGACGTATGCCTCCACCAGCACCCCTATGGCGGGCTGCCATTCAACCACCAATCATCGAGAACGTCTTCAGGCAGATGCACCGACACGTAGGTCACTTGGTTGGCGGGCCTCACGACTTCCTCGATCGCATCCGGGTCGGATGGGCGGGAGGGGAGACCCCAGAGCTCGAAGTTCAGTTTCTTGGCGAGATGCCACGACCGTACGATGGGGGCCCATTACCTGGTATCGCCGGGCTGCACGGCCACCGATACGACAACCCATTAGCGAATAATCACCCTGGTCACCTCAACTATGCCGGCAACGGCTTCGGACGGGAGGTTGAGCGGGAGAAGCCAGTGCATATCCCCCCTCCAGCACCGCGCCAAGGTTTCAGCCGGACGACGGGCGACGACATTGTGGCCATCTGCGCAAGCTGTGAGAATGAGCTGCAGTACGATCCGGACGACAAAGACGAGACACCCGCCAAGAAAGCTAAGACACGCAAAGACAGGGAGGAGCATCACTTCTGGGCGGTCAAATCTTGTGGTCACGTAAGTTATGCTCGTCTCCTTCTCACGAAAGACTATAGCTAACACCTTATCCCCAGGTCTACTGTCGGTCGTGTTTCGAGAATCGTACGAAGAAGACGTCGGCCGTCAACTTCAAAACGCACGGCAAGAAGAGCATCTGTAATGTCGCGGACTGCGACTCGGATGTCACGACAAAGTCCGCCTGGGTAGGCATTTTCTTGTGACGCTGGTTTTGCCACCTGTCTCTTTACGTTGCATCTCCTCTCTTTCACGATACCCCATACACCGACCTCGGACATGGATTGGTACCAGAGGGGAGTAAGGGGATGGATATTCAGGATTGCTTTGGGACAACGGGGACCGTTGTTGAGCGTGTTTGACTTTTACGATATCCGCATTCTTCGGAGTTCAGGTGGATCATAGCATGAGCATTAGGCGTTTCTGAGGCGACAGAAATGACTTACTGTGAGGTATACACAATTAGATGAATAATTCTGATAGGCATCAGCCTTCGGAATCGGCATGACCTGATACACTGACTACCTCTTGTGTTGCTACCTCTATATCACTATTTATGAACTGACATATGCTTAGATCATCATCAAATACGACACTGTTGATGTACCTGGCCTTGAAGGGATTCGTATTTCTTGCCTGATGTGATTTCACAGTATCTTATGTCCTGATTGCTTGGACGGCCACAACTCGACCTCTATCCCAGCCCCCTCGACTTCCTGGTAGCTCGGCAACACGTGGGACCAAGAACCTGACACTCAGGGTCAACAGCAATGTCATGATAGGGGACGGGGAACACTCAGATATGGAAAGCAAAGAACGGAAAGGCAAAAGCCTCGGGATGCTAGTCTCCCTCGTGGTATTAAGGCTAATAGGGCAGCTCGTCACAGGCCAATATGTTGAAACTTACCTGATCATTGTGCTTGATCGGCCGGTATGCTTGGAAGCCGTAGGGCGCGGCTGACACATGCAGACACGTTAAATTGGATTGAAGTATACAGTAGGCACATGCAATGATGCTATGTTAAGAGGGATGCCATGTTAAAGCCTGTGCGAGTGACTGATTCGCAAGCCCCCGTGTGTGCCGTTCCGAGAAAGGGTGTTCACCCCATTCGCCGTCCAAATTTGCGCGAGCGGATACAAGTATAAATGTCACCTCAATTCAACGGTTGCTATTAAGGGAAGCAGGAACTCCAAGATAAATCACCAAGTGGCTGAGGTAATGACTGCGATACGAGAAACTAGCCAAGCATACTATAACGACTGTTTTTGTTGGTGAGATCCGGTGTGTCCATTTCCATCAAATCTTCGTCTCAACGGAGAACGTGACATTTCTGTCCCCAATACAGATGGAAATATCCACCTTCAAGTCCACTAGTTCCAGCCGACCAGTGCCTCCCTGTGTTACTTGGCTGGTCAACCGGGGTCTGTGAGCTGGTCAGGCCAACGGGTCCTTGATGACAGTGATTCTGTCGTTTGCCTCGGGGACGGTGTAGATGACGTTGTGCTTCAGGTGGGGAGCAACGGCCAGCGAAGCATACTCCGCAATGGTGAGGTTCGTCGCCAGAGCCTCGGGCTGGGGGAACTGAAGAGCACCACCGCTGAGGTTGGCGACAGAACGGAAGACTTCATTATCACTGGAAGTGAAGTAGATGTAGATCTGGTTGCCCGCGGCCTTGGTGTGAACGGCAGCCATCTGCTTGGAACGCCCGCCCGCGAATTTATGGGACTGTTCAATGTCATCGCCTGGGCAGTCGGGTTAGTACGAAGTTTTCAGAGAGTGAGGATGGAGGCTGTGCTCTTCGGGGCTCGGCCTACCGTCGGCCCTGTCCACGCATTTGGCTTTGATGGTGGACGGCTTTCCCTTGCTATCCTCGGTCTGGTACACAATCCACCTGTGACTCCCGTCCCAGAAAGCAACCAGCTGAGTGTTCTCCAAAGCATCCTCGGTCTTGTTGACAGGGACTGGTTCGGCATTGATGTTCTCCAGGGATCTCTCCACAATCATCAACTTCCGGCCAACTTTTCTGTGATTCACAGTCAGCGCAAGCCTCTGTCAGGGGCAGCTCTCGCTTCTTTACTTCTGGTAGTAGATCCAGCCGTTGCTATCTCCATTGCTACAGCCGGCAATGATCCCGTTGGGCACGTGCGAGTTGGGAAGAGGCTCAACGACAGGGCTGAGGCGGCAGATAGAGTTGGTCTGATGAAGCACACCAAAGACGTGAACCTAGTAGCTGGGTAAGCAGATTACAGGTTACTTTTCACGATACACAGTGCCAACCCACCAGATTGTCATGAACCATAGATACCAGGTTAGACTCTAGGGCCAAGGTGGGCACAACGGGGACGGCGTCGTAACAACCCATAACCCGGCCGGACTGCCCCTGGGCACTGGCGTTGGCGTTCTCTTTGTGTTCAAACTGCTCCAGACCCAAGGTATGGTTGGGGAGAGATTGGAAGAGAAGCATGTTTCCAGTCTTGCTCTCTTGCAAGCTCTGGGGGTTGATGACGGCCGTGATAGCCTGCATCTTCCTGCTGAAGTCGGGTTGGGGGGCAGGATGGTGGTTGGCACCGCAGTTGCAAGAAGCCATGATAGATGGGTGTTAGTCTTGGACCAAGAATAACTGAGAAGGTCGATATTGCCCGGATGTTGCTTGTAAGAGAGAGATGAGAGGTGTGCTGTGATGGCCAAGTCCTGTTGAGGGAGCAGAGCCGTGCTCTTTATATCCTCTGGAAGCAAGCCAAATCCAAGTTAGTGGTCCTTGGTTCGGGCTCCCCAACGTCACAAGTGTAGATTTTCACGTTCTGCCACACCTTTCAAATCTCGTTGCCCTTGTCTGGCTCGGCATGTTAGTTGACTATGTTAGGGTAACTGAGGTGAAGGGGAACCTTGGTCTGTCATTGGGTGATATACGGCCCTCAGCGCTCGCATGCCGAGTGGCTAGCTGTCACGTTGAAGCTCAAGAACGCTACCATGTCACAATCCTGCCGTGTCATCATATCAAGACATTCCGCAGATGGAGTTCAGCGGTCCGTAGCTTGTATGCGCAACGTCCCGCGCCGTGTGGCGTTACCAGACAAGTGCTGCTCAAGGTAGGCATTTACCTGAAGCCGAAACGGGAGTGGTTATTGGTGGTTGCATGGCCGTGGCTGGCTGTTTGACTTAGCCACTAGTCCAAAGCGTCAACTTGCAGGTTACTCCGCATACCTCGCATCACATTTCCGGCGCCAACACTTACTTCTTTAGGGGGCAAAGCTCATTACCATGGCCCTTGTGGTTCTGTTGATTTGACAGATTCTTCAGCATCAGCTCCGACCAAAGGGTGCTCGACCTAGACTAGTTAAAATGGTTGACGTGGTTCGTGGGGGACTTTGGCTAGTGAGCTATCAATGAGATAGGTCACCTGTCCACTCCTTGCATATCCTCCGAGCATTTCCAGTTCGCCATCTGCGGAAACCCCTATGAAGAGCATGTGCTGAAACTTGCCGCTGAAGTATGCCTCCGATGGGTGTACGCAGGTCAACGCAGATCATCCTAGTGCCATCTCGTCGTACCCCCGTGCCGACATGGTAACGTCTTACAAGTCACTACCCGGAGCCTGGTCTTCTTCAGCTGGCCTCTCTATAGCCGGTGTAGCGATCTAGTCTCTTCCTAGCTGAGTGAAGTTGATCTATAGATCTGCACATGCCGCACTATCACAGAACAGCAACAGTGCGATGTGACTGGCTGATGATAGGTTGATACGGTGCCGGTCACATCCAGCTATAAGTCCGAAAGCCTCTTGATCATTCGAAGCGTTGGTAACGGCCTAGAAAGAACTCCCTGGTATAGCACAGAACTTGGGAGCTTCTTGATCGTATTGCTATACCTGTCTCTGTGTCCGTCTAACAAACTCTTCATCCGTATAGGACCTACTCGAGGGCAATCACTTGAAGCAGTCCACCGAATACATATAGTGTCTGCTCAAGGGGTCTTCTGTGCACGTAGAGTCAAGGGAACGTTCAACATAGAGCGTGCAAGTCCACAGTGCTTGGACTCACTGCACAGACGTGGCACACAGCCAGCCACAGCGCTTTTCCCTCGCCGGCATGGATATCGTGGGTCCCGGATACTGACGAGTTCCATGCCAGGGAACCATTAGATCGACTGATTTGATGTTCTGGCCGTCCGGATTCTAAGACGCTATCACCTTTAGTTATGACATGTCGGAAGCGGCCTGGGACGTGACTTGTGATTAGACCCATCCTCAGCTGAGCGCATAATATTGGAGGCTTGAAGATAATTCACGTAGTTGGCGGACAGGATTTGTACCTCCCGATGAGAAATGTCTTTGCCGATCTTTCCAACAGCAAGTGATGGGTGGCAGTTGATGCAGTCCTGAACGTAAAGCAGCAAATCATACTCGTAAATCGGTATCATGCGAGAGGCCCCTCGGCCGCTTCGTTACTGATCCGATGGGCATGCCGCTCAATGTACAGCATCTTCACAGCATTGGCGACTTCAACACGACCACTCTAGTGTTGGCTAGCCTAAGATGGGACTGCAACTTGCAAGGTGCACAGACACCGTCATCCCTTCACACTAAGCTTCCCTCCTGGACAAGTTCTTCCGGAGAATGTCGTGGCTACTATAACGGCAGCGGCCCGTGTAGACCAACAATGGCTAACACACGACGCCAGCTCGCAACCGCTGACCGAGATATCTCTCTCGGCCATGGCATTGTCGTACTGTGGCACTGAGCCGGGCTGATGACGAGATGTGTCCGCAATGGTGAGGTGGCAAGTTCTCCACGTGAATCAGTTGACCGTGATAGGATCCACAGGAGAATGGACGAGTCGAGCGTCTGTCTCGCGCAGCTTAAGCAATGCCCTGGTTCTGGCGGTCATGCTGGGAGCATGCTTTGAAATCGGCACAACCGTTACTGTTAGCTTCTTCCTAGACGATGTGAGCTCAACCGTTCCATGCATTTCCAAGTGTAGCATATCTCTTGGATTGGACAAGATATTTGCCTTTCTCCTTGCAAACCTCATATATCAGACATTCTAAGCAGCTGCACATCTTATGTTGTCCGACAACACATCAATGATGAGAGAGATCTGTGTACGCCTCAATGTCTTTTCCACTCGACCAGCACAAGGTTGACACGGGTTCAGCCTTGGTGAGACATGTAAGGTGTACCTTTCGAGCCTCTCTCGTCCCTGTTGCGTCGGGCCAAAAAGTTACGCTGCCGATTACGGATGACACACCATCAAAAGGACATGATGAGAGTGGGATTCGAACCCACGCCCTTTCGGACTACGGATAACTGATGTTTTAAGGTTTAAAGGACCTTAACGTAGCGCCTTAGACCGCTCGGCCATCTCACCAACGATGGAGAGTGCTTGGAGGTCGTGAGCTGTGAGAGTCGAGGCATGACTCGTGATGGCTGTGCAGAGAAAATCCTCGTGACCTGAACCCTAGCCTGGAGCCCAACCCGCACTTGGTGATCGGCAGGGGTACAGGTAAGAAGGCCAGCGTGGTTGCAAGGTACTGTGTTGGTACGAAAAATGTCTGTTATATTTGCTTCTTGTTCAAGGCTTGCCATATCCTCCAGGGCAACTTCCAGCTAGATGTAACCTTGAATGGGTCGAAATCTGCGGCCTCCAACCTGGACAGGTACTCTGTAGCAGGAACTGCTTCCAGCAAAACGCCAAAGCCCCTATGTATATCTTGAGCCGTACTATCACCATGCTCGGCGTGGTTCATGTACACGTGCTCTGCCTCGCCCCCGTGTTCATAATCGTGTCCAGGGTTTTCACCGGCTTTGAGGTTCTTCAACATCTCCCTGGCGGTGATCAGATGGTCGTTGGCACGTGTCGCTACTTTGAACACTGCATCTTGCAGCCCCTCAGCACGTGGACCGTTCCTGAAGACGTCCTCTTCTCGCAGCCCGACTTCAGCCATCACATCCAGCGGCAGAAGAAGGGCTGGGTTTCTGGTGTTGCCCACCTGGGTGCCAGACCTTGCTGCTGTGATCGGTTGCGAAGGAGCAGCAAGGACGGGAATACCTCTCAAGGTGGCAACGATGCCGCAGGCCTTCCCGATGTGACTTGCTAGGTGATCCATATGTACGGACCGAATGGGCATCGAGGCCAGAGTCATGTACATGAGCGTCGCATATGTGTTCTCGGCGTAATCCTCCAACGCTGCCAGGCTTGGGAATGGTCTGTTGTCCATGTATTGCTCCCGGATATTGATCAGGCGCAACAGCCAGAACTTCAGTGACTTTGCGCTGCTTGCACTAGATCTCTCAGCCAATGCGGTTATTGCGCTGTGGAGAACAAGGGATATCGGTTCACGGGGAGGGTTCCCGGCAAACGTATTGTTCACACTGTCGCGCCAGAATTGCATGCGGAAGCGGCCAATTGCTGGGTTCGACACCGTCTCTGGCAGCCGGGCCAGCTCAAGATTCAGCGTCCGAAGGGCATCGTAGGCATCGCGGGCGGTTGATGGGACAAAGCGTCGAATCAAGTACGCTTCGTAGTCACCTTTCCTAAAGAAGGATCAGCTGCGTGGCAGTCCGCTGGAAGTAGTCGTTGATGGTCATACCGGAGTTGGTTCTGGCAGTAAATCCGTGCTTGCTCAATGTCGGCCTCTGAGACGGTGGCAACGCCTCGCCGAAGCGTCCTGCAAGTCAGCGACGCTCGCTTCAGGCCGACTCTTAGAACTTGTCGACCAAACATTAGGTGTTGCAACAACATCATGAGTAATCACTGATCCATTTTCCGTTCCCTCCTCTTGATCTGTCCACCACGAGCAGTGTGAGTCCAAGTTAAGGTATGTAGTACTTTCGATTGCTCAAAATGAATTTCTGGCCGACCTATGACGCCAAAGGGACGTGCTTCAAGCTTTGGGACTACGGTCCACCTACCTGTAGCCCGGGGTGCACAAGCATTACAGTAGGTACCTTACCCCCCTGTAAATAGCGGCTGACGCGCGGAAGGCGCCAAAAGTCGCGCTGTTCAGCAGCTGCAGGCCCACGGTAACGCGTCTCCCGTTAGGCATCACCTCTCCCGTCTCTTTCTGTGCTGTCCAGCATGTGGCCTTCACGAGGGTAACTCGGCATATATGCATGACTGATCCATGCGTGCCTTCAGCCAAATCATGGATTACGACAACTTCGAGCAGCCTCCGGCTAAGAAGCGTCGGTTCTTCCTCGAGCCCGAATCAAGCCCTCTCCCGCCTCTACCCCGACACGCCCAGCTGGAGCACACCGAAGTTGAGACCGCAGCACAGAGATCACCCTTGTCAGAGCAAGATGTCAACAGCGTGTTTGGAGAGATACCAACCTCCCCACCGGTACGAGTGACATCACCAACTCGAGAGGCACCAACTCGAGAAGCAACCACCCCCTCCTTAGCTTTTGACAAAGAAACGTTCGAGAGCTTCGTGGGAACCAAAGTTAAGCCATCGGTAATCGAACTCATACAAGAACATTGTGGCGACGACATTGAGCGGGCCGTCAACATCTATTTTGATGGGACATACAAACATCTCAAGAGGAAGCCAAAGAGGTCGCCTTCCACCCAACATGGCGCGACGCAGACGCCGGCGATCTCTTCAAATAGGGCGCAGACTGGCCCAAGCACTTCGCGTGCTCGCCAACGAATGCCAGAAGCGCGATATATTGGTGCCTTCGGATGCGAGGGTTGGGTGACCCGGAGCGGCACGAACCTCCTCAAGTATGGCGACACGGTCAAGATCGAGCGCCAAAAGATGCAGGCGTTGATGAAGAGGAGGGGGCCGAACGCTGCGGCCAAGGCAGATGTCATAGTGCGCTTTACCGACGCCCATGGGAGGGAGGTTGGACGGCTGGCGAAGGATACGGCAGACTGGGTGTCAACGCTCATTGACCATAACATGTGCAGGTTTGAGGGTACAGTAGTCTACGCCGACGAGAGACTAACCACCAATGCGACGGTATTTTTACAGTTGAAATGCTTTCTGCTGCGTTCGGCCTTCAACTCCAGGGGCTTTGAAGCTTCTGACAAACGGAAAACGAGCCTGTTCGAAAAGGACGAAACGGACGAAGAGCGTGGCTTGCGTCTGCGTCAGGTGGCTCTGGTCAGGTTGTTCAAGGAGATCAACATGGTACCGACACGGGGCAGCGCGACATCAGAGAGGGATCATCGTCAAGCCTTGCTTGAGGCGGCAGAGTTGGCTGACAAAGAGGACAAGAAGCCTGGCAGGTCGGCCGAAAGTGACAATCCAGGCTCATCACCGTCATCCGATGATAATGAAGATGGACAGGAACTGGAGCAAGACCAGCTTGACACTCTCTACAAGAAGGCTCAAACCTTCGACTTCAACACACCCGAAGCCGAACCTGCCGACACCTTCGCCATGAATCTGCGGCCGTATCAGAAACAGTCGTTGTATTGGATGATGGCCAAGGAAAAAGACGAACGAAACAAGAACCGCGAAATCTCGATGCATCCACTATGGGAAGAATACACCTGGCCAACAAAGGACCACGATGATAAGGACCTGCCCGAGGTTGCTGACCAGCCTACTTTTTACATAAATCCATACTCGGGAGACATGTCTCTTGAGTTTCCCGAGCAGGAGCAACATTGCCTAGGTGGTATTCTGGCTGACGAGATGGGTCTCGGCAAGACGATTCAGATGCTGAGCTTGATTCACTCACACAAGTCAGACATAGCCCTGGCCGCGAAGCAGCCAGGCGGAAGTCCGCCCACCGTCAATAAGCTTCGTCGTCTTCCTGCTCACATGGCGGGGATTGTTGATGCGCCCTGTACGACTCTCGTTATTGCGCCAATGTCGCTCCTTGCCCAGTGGCAGAGTGAAGCAGAGAATGCTTCCAACGAGGGTACTCTGAAGTCGATGGTATATTACGGTTCGGACAAGAAAGAGGACCTGCGTGCGCTCTGCTGCGCGGAGAATGCTGCGTCCGCCCCGGACGTGCTCATCACGAGTTTTGGCACTGTACTCTCCGAGTTCAACCAGGTTGCAGCAAGGGGTGGGGACCGGGGCGCGACCCAAGGCATCTTTGCCCTCAACTTTTTCCGTGTCATCATAGATGAGGCGCACAACATCAAAAACAGGCAGTCGAAAACGGCAAGAGCATGCTACGAGGTAGCAGCCGAACACCGTTGGGCGCTCACTGGAACACCCATTGTAAACAGGCTGGAGGATCTCTACTCTTTGATCAGGTTCTTGAGGGTGGAGCCGTGGAATAACTTTTCCTTCTGGCGCACCTTCATCACGGTACCGTTCGAGTCCAAGGACTTCATGCGGGCACTGGACGTGGTTCAGACCGTCTTGGAACCGCTGGTGATGAGGCGAACGAAGGATATGAAGGCGCCCAATGGCGAACCACTGGTGGCTCTCCCGCCAAAGAAAATCGAGATCGTCGACATCGAACTCTCGGAAGAGGAGCGAGCTGTGTACAACTTCATATTTGCTCGAGTCAGGGATTCTTTCAACGCCAACATGGAGGCGGGCACCCTCATGAAGTCATATACCAGCATTCTGTCCAAGATCATGCGGCTTCGTCAGACATGCTGTCATCCTATTCTGGTTCGAAACCAGGATGTGGTCGCAGAGCAGATGGAGGCTGACGCAGCTGCTGATGCCGCCGCTGGGTTTGCAGACGATATGGACCTGCAAGCCCTGATCGAGCAGTTTACAGCCACCACGGACGATGCCGGGGAGAGCAACGCCTTTGGTGCACATGTTCTGAAGCAGATCAGGGACGAGGCGGCGAATGAGTGCCCCATCTGCAGCGAAGAGCCTATGATCGAGCAGACCGTCACTGGATGTTGGCATTCGGCTTGCAAGAAGTGTCTCTCGGAGTATATACAGCATCAAAGGGATCGCAACGAGGCGCCGAGGTGCTTCCAGTGTCGAGAGATTATCAACACACGCGATCTCTTCGAGGTTGTGCGACATGAGGATGAGCCCACCGGTTCACCCTCCGGTCAGCCACGGATCAGCCTGCAGCGGATCGGCAAGCACGATTCGTCTGCCAAAATTGTAACCCTTATAGAGCACCTGCGAGCGTTACGAAAGGAACATCCTACCATGAAGTCTGTGGTTTTCAGCCAGTTCACGTCTTTTTTATCGCTCATTGAACCTGCTTTGAAGAGGGCGAACATGAAATTTCTACGACTGGACGGCACTATGGCCCAAAAGGCAAGGGCAGCGGTCTTGGAGGAGTTCAAGGAGTCGAAGCAGTTTACCATCTTGCTCATCAGCTTGCGTGCCGGCGGTGTGGGACTCAATCTCACCAGTGCCAAGAGGGTCTTCATGATGGATCCATGGTGGAGTTTTGCCGTCGAGGCGCAGGCTATTGATCGGATTCATCGTATGGGACAGGAGGATGAGGTGAAAGTATACCGCTTCATTGTCAAGGACAGTGTGGAGCAGAGGATGTTAAGGATACAGGATCGAAAGAAGTTTATGTGAGTTTTGCCCACATGGCCTCCTTGTCCGCCAACCAAGTCACTGACCGGATCGTAGCGCTTCCTCCCTTGGTATGATGTCCGACGAGGAGAAGAAGTCACAAAGAATTGAAGACATCAGGGAGCTGTTGAGCTAAAGAGCTATTTTTCTGGTATGCGACCGGACGATCAAGGCTTTGGGTCTATAGCCCTGATGAGCTCAAGCCGATCATCCAGTTTCTCCATGACCTATTGTACCACAGATATCGCTGTTGCTGGTGCAAAAATACATAGGTATATTGGCGTATCATACGGGTGAAGATTGAGTCTCCTGTGGCGCATTATCTACCCTCATTTGAGAGGAGGTTGTGATGCACTACATGATCACCGTATTACGTCACACCTTGACTTCAAGCTTTATACACATACTACTACGGTTTCACTTCCTTAGTACCTACCCGTGGGAACTGTATCAATATCTTACACAACCCCGACTTGTGCTAAATTCAAATACAGTTTGAACATAAGCATCGTTCATTCATTGAGTAGAAAGCGAATACTACTTTTGTTCCATTCTTAGAACACAGCAATGTCGCAAGTCTCAGCAGACGTCAACGCCGGCGCCAACGCTAATGCCGGCCATTCCAGCACCATCGAGCAATCTTCCCTTGACGAGCATCATGGTGCGGCAAGGTAACGTAACCTCGCATGGTGGTGATGCCCATACGGCAGATCATCTGACAGTTTGATGTAGGAACGTCGTAGAGGAGGAGAACGCAGTGTACGGCACCGGGCGGGCAGACCCGGATCTCGGCCAGGCCATGGAGACTCACGACAAGGGGCTCACGGAGAAGATGGACGGTCGATCACATGCTAAATTGGACCCAGCTGACGATGGACGGTTCAAAGTCGGTGATGAAAATGGCCCGCATGACTTGAAGCAGCATGATCTCGCTGCTAGTCGGCAGCCTTAGAAAGCGGACGGTCTATGGTTTACGAGGACAGCAATGACCAGGACGACGAATATGCATCAGTAACCACATGAGTCGTCTTTTCACGAAGGCAGGTTTCAAGGACGTACTGAACACCTAACAGAAGGCATTGTATCACGTGTGGTCCCATCGTTTGTGGATGAAGATACTGTTGATTACGACGACCATGTCAACTGCTAGGTCTAGTTAATCCGGCCACTCGAGCCGTAGCACAATTGTCATATTCAGCTCCCTCAATGAACCGTCGACCAGTGCCTCATGTTACCTGATCTATTGGGTACAACCTGGAAAACTCCTCTAACGGGATCCCCTGCCCACCATGAACCGTGGACAATCAGAGTACCTAGCCATAAACTGTCGATCACGGCGAGGGCGGTCTCCCATATCTACCCGCAGCAACCCAGAAGAGCACAAGCGGAAGAGAGGCACGTTATTGAGATCTTGTGGTTTCATCAAGGCCGGAAGAACATCAAAGGACGACCATGGGATTCAGAAAATGGCTCTTGGTGGTTGTTGCGAGTAGTTCTTCCCCCTTCGTGCTAGCCAATCGATATAACCACGACGTTAGAGCTACCGGAAAGGTTGATCGGACCAGACGAAGAGCGTGTCCCTCGATGTGAACCCACCTCTTACCTTTTGCTACGCCATATTCTGAAAAGCTCGGATACCAAAGCACAAGTGGCATTGACGCTGTAGACGGGCTAATGCCTACATTCCAGGCGCTAACTTTGGTGCTACGCGCTCTCTGCTTGAAGACGCTCCACAGCCGCGTGGTCTAGAGGTAACTCTACAGACCTCTGAAAATGGATGTCTGGCAACTCCTTGGCTTCGTGTAAATAAGATGAGGCTTTACCCATGGCCAGCACTGTCTACTTTCAAGCCTACTCCGGGAAGCAACTAAAGCAGTCTGAAACAGGAATAAGATTATGGGACACAGTACTGGCAGTTGCAACATGCAAAGACTCGACATAGTGACTGATGACTGTACATCACGGGACGTTGTTGGGAGCTAGAATCAGACCCCACAACGGAGCTACCTCCGGGGCCAGCCATGCAGTCCAGTAGAGCAGGAAGGCACTAGACACCACCCCTATGTAGCAAATCACATGAAGCAAATAGTTTACAGGCCGGAGAGTCCTTCATCAGGCGAAGTCTTTGGCAAGACAAAGACATGCAGTAAGGCAATCCACCACCAGTATCTCGTTTTTGAAGCCTCATTGTATCATAATCGCGCTTACCACAATACCATAATGCCGAACAACCTGACCTTCATGAGCGGAACAACCGGCGTCGGCAGGATCCGGGAGCTTGTGCCAACCGGAATTCGGTCAATGGCGGCATTCCCGAGTTGGAGGGTACCTATCCTGTTGGAAAAAAGGGTTCTCCACATGTTTTGCCATAATGATAATCCGGTAACGGCGTCAACATTATTATTTGGATTCTAGAATGACCAACGATATACGCAACCCTGAAAGGATCTAACTACCTTAGTGATGTGAACAAAGGGGTTACCTACTTAGGCACGTATTACCTTCACTTACTTCTGGTAGGTACTCATAGGTTGGGATGAAACTTACCCCACAGCCTGGATTATATGGTCCCTGAGGTACCATGCTAGTCTAATAACCTCTGAAATCCTCCCGATGTGTACGAACGATGTTTTGGGATATGCGTAAGATGAGGTCGCTTGAACCCTAACGCACGTGTAAGATCAGGCAATGAAACCCCTTTTAAGAATCATGAAGAGGCTCCTCCACATGTCTTGGCAGCCCTAAACGGCGGGAAGGTGGTCCAGTTTCAGATGCCAAACTCGAAAGTCGATGATGCCAAGACGCGCGTTATAACAGCGTGGGGTAAGTGGGGATAAGTGTACCTGACGTCAGCAATACTTCAGACTCTGATGAGTTGGCCGACATTGCCGACCAGCCAGGCGGTCAAGCATTGCCAGCTACCGGAAACAACTTGAGAACCCCACCAGCAAACCCTGAACCCCGATTGGCGATTGGGCAACCCGTACTTTTCTACTGCACTCAGTTAAGGTAGGTACATTCTTCCATGTCTGGGTACAGGTACCTTATCCCGACACAATCTAGGCTACCTTAGGTACCTTACCTTTGCAGGCTGTGGAGTTGGAGATGAAAACAACAGGTTTATCACTGCATGACACTGTGGAAAACAAGATCTTTGCGTGCGCCAGGTCCTGCAATTCCAACAACGCCAACGTAATGTGCTGAAAACTTGGCACAGTCCGAGTCTAACTTAACCTCTACACGTGTACCCTACACGCAACTCTCTCCACACGGGACAAGGAAATTGGAGAATCTGCTCGAAAGTCTTGAACTTCTAGCAGGGTTCTAATCTTCCGGCTAGTTAAGTGACAAGCTTTCAAGGCCCGCCTCCTTCGCTCCGTTCTTCCTTCCTCGCCGGAAGAGTCACTATCATCGAGCATCACGCACCATAGCTGGGTAGACGTTTACGGCGCAGGAATAAGGTCCTCGTCAAATGGAAACCCGTGTCCGACTTCCTGGCTCTGTCCACTGGTTGTGTTGGTTCCGGGGTTGTATCCACGCTTAACCTGACACATCTCGAAGCTCTGATTCGTTCATCTACCGAAAAGCCCCGCAAACAGCAGGGACCGGATATTAGGTTGCATGCGTCCCGTCTCAAATACATCATCGAGTTGAAAGGTGGTGTCCTGTCGATCATCAGGCTTGATATCAATGCCTGTGCGAGCATTGCGGTCATCTTTACATGGGATCTAGGGCTTGCTGTTGCCTCTGAATGTTTGTTATCAACCTTCACCCGTCATTTCGATTTCTCGCTGCCGACGCATCTCCGGTTGCGCAAAAGGGAAAAATTCGACTTTGCGAGCGATCCGAGACCGCCCCGGCCACCCCGGAGTCAAAGTCCAGGCATCGCCTGCTCACAAGAGCCAAGAGGAACACATCCATTATCAATGACTGGGTTGGCTATACCTGCCATATGACCTGGATGACCCTTCGTCCTTTTGCGGCTTGACTCTCGACTTCCAGTCACAATATCCTAACGATCACATCGACCCTTGCGATCTAACTAAAACCTTGTTTCCTGCTTGCCTTTCACTCGGCAGCTCATCAACGCAACATTAAAGCTTCGACGTACATTAGGCCCGCCCGTGCCATCCCGCCACACCCGCCAACCACCACCACCTCTTGGTGTTACTGAAGATCTGTTTATTGTTTGGGGTATTACAGTAGGTGACTTATTCCCCTTTCATAAAGTTCTACATGCTTCTTGGCATTTGTATCTTCCGTTCTCCTTGAGTCTTCCCCTCTGCGCTGTAGTCTGATGGCATTCCATCATTTCCTATCACTCGTCCCAGCGCAGTTGCCTGAGAAATCACCTCAGTTCCCTTAACCGTTCCTGCCGCCATGGACCCGGAGTCGCTCGGTCACCTGAGTTGAGCCGTTGTCCCCACGCTTCCGAAGCCCCTGTGTGTCTTGAGTCAAGACAGCACCCCCTCCGTCAGCCAACTCATGACCGACAAGCGTACATATGCACCATGTCCCTTGGGCATTAGGTACCTTGGTCCGTCGCGAGTATTTACCTATGCTTTTCTCGGCCGCAATGTCCTAATCACCTTCACAACTGGTCTTGCAACCACTCTGCCAATACCTATTTACCATTCAAGGATTGATGGTGCTCCCAAAGTTGTTAGCACTTCATCCAACACCTTCTGTCTGCTATCGGACCTTTATGCTTTCCACCTCCTCCATACACTTCCCACACAGGCATGTCTGCCGAAACCGGCAGCTCCAGCTGTCTGCCCTCTAGTTCCAACCGTCCTCTTACGTTCCCTGCAGGACTCATCCGTCTGTTACCCAGCGTTATTTGTGCCAATTCTCCCTGTCTCCCGTTTAACGGTGCTCTGGGCTAACAGCTGTCGTGAACTCTGCAGTTCCGGAATCTAGACGAACTCCTGATCTCAATTGCTTGGCGTCCCACGGCAATATCTTCTACAGGCCAAGCAACCCGCTAGATCGGAGACTACGAGCCGCTGCCGATCCCAGCTTCCCCGCGCCGCTCATTCGTGCCCGGCAACGCCGACCACAGGCGATCCATATCGTCACATACCCTCCAGGATACGTGCCTCGTGACCTTCGGCCCCGTCATCATTCTTCACTATTTCACTTGAAGAGCAAAAAGCAAGGGCGAAGGGCAAGAAGGAACACAGCTGCTGGGGATACCGCGCATGACGGACGTAGCCATCATTTAGGCGTTCGGGTTGTCGAAAAGCTATTTGCCTGCTTATCCATCCACCATCCGAGAACGGCATCGATCGCGGATCATCAGCATCCGGTACCGACATCTATACCCTGGGGAGACCCAGCGAGCAGTGGCCCCCGTACGAGCGGAGACGAGGATTCAGCCAATACTGCCAACATGGTTCGAGTTCCCGCCGTGGCCGACCACTTACGGCCTCCCATTGTCACAACGGCAGCCCCATACCGCAACAGCATCATGTCGGTCCGGTCAGCCAAGAGCGCTATCAGCTCGTCGGTTACCGAGATCGACAAGCCTGTTGCTTCCGGAAGCGGGGTGTCTTGCTCCATCATACTAGCCGAGCCCAATGTGTTTCTCTCTGGGTTCGACCATGATACGAACGCGACGCGGGAGACGCAGAACTCGACAGCATTACTCCGAGGAAAACTTCAACTCTCTATATCAAAGAACGTGAAGATCAAAGCCGTAACGCTAAAGCTTACCGGGAAGGCGCGAACAGAATGGCCCGAGGGCATACCGCCCACCAAGACAGACTTGTTCGAGGAGGAGACATTACGAACGCAGTCCTTAGTCTTCTTCCATGCCATGCATGAAGACATCTGGGCAACCGAGTACGGAAACCAATGCAGCTTCAAGCTGAAGGGCACCAATACCGGCTCGTCTCTTAGGCACGCAATGTCGCCGAGCATATCCTCCTCTTCCACTCATACTTTTGGGCACCGTCGGCAGTCTCCAAATCTGTCTGCCAAGGAGCTGAAGCGGCTCTCCCTTCAGTCGGTGAACTCGCGCAGTTTTGGCAAAGGCGATAATCCACTAGCCAATGCCGTCCAAGCGAAGGGCTACAAGGTGTTCCACCCGGGCACTTACGACTACTCATTTGAACTACCCATAGATCACCATCAACTGGAAACAACCAAGCTACAATATGGCAATGTCAAGTGGGAGTTGGAGGCTATGGTAGAACGAGCGGGAGCCTTCAAACCCAACCTCCACGGCACCAAGGAGGTGTCTGTTGTCAGGATCCCTGACCAGCTCTCTCTCGAAATGAGTGAGCCCATCTCGATTTCCAGGCAATGGGAGGACCAGATGCACTACGATATTATGATTTCTGGCAAGAGCTTCCCGATAGGGGCCAAGATCCCGATTGCATTCAAGCTCACACCACTCGCGAAGGTTCAGATCCACAAGCTCAAAGTATTCGTAACGGAAAGTATCGAGTATTGGACGAACGATCGCCGCGTGACGAGGAAGGACCCTGGCCGAAAGATTCTTCTGATTGAAAAGTCGGCGGGCAAGCCTTTGGATCCCCACTACGAAAGCAGTGAGCTTAGGTTCGTGAGCGGTGGTGAGCTGTCGCCGCGTGCGCGAGAAGAAGCGAGGCGGTGCGCCGAGAGGCGAAGGCGGCAAGAAGCGGCGAGATGCCACTCCGTTCCGGAGCCATTGCCAGAACCGACGGAGAACATCCTCGGTGACCTCGATCTGGGTCTGGAAACCTACTGGGGAAGCACGGAGTTGGAGATGAACGTGCAGTTGCCCACGTGTGAAATGATGGCCAAGGACAAGACCTTAAGGCTTCATCCGGACTGTAGCTGGAAAAATGTTAACGTCTACCATTGGATCAAGGTACGTTGTTGGATTAGGCTTTGTCTCTGGAAGCTGCGTTGTGACTGACCCGTGTTGTGTAGATTGTCATGCGCATCTCTCGCGCTGACCCTGAAGATCCCAGCGGTAAGCGCCGGCGTCATTTCGAGATCAGCATTGATAGCCCTTTCACCGTACTTGATTGCCGTGCCACACAAGCGAACACGGCACTTCCTGAGTATTGCGGACGCGATAACCCTCTAGCGAGCGACAGCCACCAGACGACCTGCGGATGCCCCGATGCCAGGGCCGTGACAAGAGATTCCCCTGCGAGCTCAACAGGTACCCTCCCGCTAGTAACGTCCAGCCAAGAGAGTCTCGCCATGAATGATGGCCGTTTGGGCGTCAACCGGGTCAACTCGTCAGCCCTCCCAATGCCCCCTCAGCCTGCCCACCTGCAAGCCGCACAGAGGACGCTATCGACGTTTTCCCAGCCATCCAGCTCGGCGTCTCCGTTGTCGCGGGTGACGGACAACGAGGGCGCGAGTAACGTTCTCCCCGGGAACGGGGTCGTTCAGCACCGGCCCATGGAACTTTTACGTTATCCGTCCTACAATCCGCCCGCCTTCGATGCTGATGAGCCGCCACCACCAGCTTCAGAGATCCCTACGCCACCGCCCAATTACGACGTCATTATCGGCACCCCTAGCGTGGATGGTTTGGCGGATTATTTCGCACGTTTGGCCGACTATGAAGACCCTGATCATGTGCACGATGTCCACCCTGCAGTGCAGGGCCATGCCACAGATCTTGGGCTTGTGGATGGTGCAGTCGATTTGGCTGTTTCAAGAAACAGCGTCGACACGGTTGCACCGTCTAGAGAGAGCCTGGATGAAGGTGCCGAGACGGAGACTGAGGAGGCGGGAGACTACCTCAGTCGCCGCAGAAAATCACCCGTCAGTGACGACTCGGATACTGATAGCGGTGATGAACACCCTGCAAGGATTCAAAGCGGAGGAAGAGTGAATGTTGTCAACCCCAGGACGCCCGGCGGCCGGATGGTGCCAAGCCGAAGCTTTGAGTTGGCAAGGCCGGTCATGAGACTGGACATGACAGGAGTGGTGCGTCGGGGAGAGCAGCGATGAATGGAGTGGCTTTTGTTTTCTGGTTATGTTGCATGATACCCTACTAGATTTTTCACCCATGGGTTGGGACAATATGGGCGTTACGAGCAGCATTGTCATGGCGATAACCCTGGACACGGGGCCATGAAAGGAACAGCATCTGATTGCGGTTAGAGAATGAGACCGTAAGATAAACCCGATATTTCGATATCCAGCATGAATCATTTGCTTGTTTATGGGTTTTGACATATTGGGCATTATTTAATGGGACTTGAGCACCAGATGCGGGACAACAACCAACTGCCACCCCGTGGTCTATTGCTTACGTATTCCGGGTTGTGCTATCGTCCCTGGACTAGACTAGCCTTTGCACATACTCGGATAGACATGAGTCTTGGCGCTAATTGGGCGCCTAAGGGAGCCGAAAGGCTCGAACCAACGCTGACCAGTTGATGTCGGATTTATGCTTCGAAGTTTCTCACAAGGGTTGTGTGTTTATGTCGAGTGGGTTTGCATCCCCATTGCCCGCGCATTGTCTGATCTACGATGTCCGGATCGGAAGACGAAGCGCAAGATGCTCCCGCCTCCAAGCGGAGCAGAATGAAGATGTTCCTGTAAGCATAAGCGCCAAGCCCGCCATTTCCATGATAATGGGAAGACGCTAAATCAGCAGCACCAGCAAGAAAAGCGTAGCCAAGGGACTGGGAAAAGGCGAAGAGGCCCTGGTGAAGGGCAAGCTCCAGATAGAGCAGTCTCTAGGACTCGGTCACAAACCCAATGTAATACCGCCCGATGAGGCCTTTACCAACTGTCCTCAGCGCACGGTGGAGATAGGATGGCATCCCGTCGCCGGGTTTGCAGGGAAGTGGTTCGCCGAGGAGACGGGCCTGGGAAAGATGATTACCGAGAAGATCAACAGGTATCCGGATCCGACACAGCACTGGGCTGTGCTTGCAGGGGACTATTGTCACCAACTATGGATGGTGCGTGTTCGGACCGTTAACGACAAAGATGGAGAGTCCAGTTGCTGACTTTGAGACAGGATGAGCATCTGGACGTCATTTACACCAATGAAAGGATCTTACGGGAGGACTGGCATACTTTCGAGGTCGGCAAGACGAGCTTCAACGATGAAGCCATCCGGCAGGCTGGTGAGTCCTGGCGACACCTGACGCGCTAACTACTGCTCGTTGGACATGTCAAGATGACTAAACGGTTGGGCAGCCGAGATGACAATCTACAACATCCGACATGTGAAGCCGGGATATAACCTCATCACCAACAACTGCCAGGGGTTCGTCAACCTCTTGCTCGACGCCATCCTCGCTGGAGGTCACCAGCAGTTTGCCACAACTTTTGCCGTCTACCAAAGGGCGACGGGAAAGGGTAAGATCCTGGACCTGTTTGTAGACCCGCCTCCCGGAGATGGAACAGATCAGACGCCGACCGAGGATGGTCATGACCATGCGATGCAGACCGCGCACCAGGTCATGGACCAGAATACTACCAAGCTGGATCACCATCATTCGATATTCTGACATGCTATTCTGGAGCTCCTCGACCGAACGTCGGCTACCCATGGTTGGAGACAGCAAGCATTAAGGTGATGGGGAGTCTTGGTCTTGTTCCGCGTGGTCCGAAAGCGCAGGGAATCGGGCTACAGAAGTCTCGGCATGGCCGACTCGAGCTTTACACTTGCTCCCCTACCTCCGTATGCCCCTTTGTAGACGGAGTTTTCAGCGAACGCGATGGGGTGGAGGGGAATCAGAAGTTATTTTTGGCTTCGTGTTCCGAACGGTACGCCTTGCAAAACGAGCGGAGGAGGGGCACTTAATCCGGTTGCTGGGTAGGGTGTCCGCGGGGTGCGCACGGGTAATGCTACCATAATAACCAGCGTACAATTATCCAGCAATATCGAGCAGTGGATTGGCAGTCATGATTGGGTTGGTTTTCCCTCAATTAACTTAGAGGTGAACAGCACAACCAGGAACTGGGCTTCAAGCGGTGATGCAGGTAATATAGGACTCAGCTCGCTTGTAGAACCTGGGTCATGCCTGTGATAGAAGTCATCGGATGAGCCCGCAGCAGAAAAGCTTAGAGTCCTCCTTGGTGATGATATAAGAGCGTCTCCGTCGGACAGCATGGCGATGCCCTCGGGAAGCTTCGCAGAATTGTGATCTCACCATTGGTACCTGTCACCCCAGCCTCAAGTGTAACCAGTCTTTACAAGGTACCGAGGGCCGTCAGTCGATAAAAGATGCTTCCCGTAGTTATTTTCGCATTGAGCGCCTTCTCCGTGTGAGTCGACCTTTTACTGAAGAGAAGCCACATCACTAACGCTGTGACACAGTCTGGTAGCGGGCCAGATCACTCTGACGCCCACGACCATCACCAAGAGTACCGGTAAATGCCCGCCAGTCTGGGAGACCGAGACGGAAACCGAGACGGAGATCTACACGCAGACCGTGACGACAACCCTGGACGCCTCCACTATCACGACCAACGTCGGCTCAACCGTCACCGAGACCTCCACCGTCGTGTCCCCGACCACCATTGTGAGCACGTCCTACGCGACCGTGACATCTACCAAAACCACCGGCGGCGGCGTGACGACCGCCACCGTGACGAGCGTCAGCACAAGCACGGTCAAATCCACAATCACCTCGACGGCCACCCTCATCCAGACCACAACTAAGCCGTGCAGTTCCGCGGTCAGTTGTCCCACCCTTACCGCGACAGGAACGGTCTGCAAGACGTGTTTCGTCCCAGGCTGCGCGACCGTGGAGACGGTGACCAAACCAGCTGCTTGCACGGCTGCTTTGGCCACGACCACCGTCAACTTCCCTTGCAGTGCGGCTGATTCGTGCAACAAGATTGGATGCAAGACGCAATACGAGTTCGCGACGGTCTATTAAGTAAGGTGCCCTCGAAATAAGGTTCTGCGGGCGGGAACGATGGGAAGTTATTAGTCTAGGAGATAGTTCGGTGTCAACAATCCCGGAGCTTGAATACACTTACAATCTCGCTCAGCACTGCCCTTGTTCTTGATCTCACCCGTGTTAAGTGCAACCCATGGACCCTGCCAATTCGAGAAACTGTACGAATTAACGTTGACTCGCTCCGCCATCTGAAATTAGCAGCTCCTGTGGATTATGCGCTGACAGCAGGCCACAGAGGAGGAGCGGTCCCCATGTAGTGAGTTTGCGGCAATCAGGCAACTTGTTGCGCTTTACGGGCTATGGCGCTGATGATGCCTATAACGGGAAGGGGTTATGGTTTTTACTGCCCTGAACTGACCCCTGTAAAAGCTTGGTGTTCCGGGGCTTGGTACGCTTGGGACCGCCGATCATGTCGTCAGCGCTCACTATAAGCAGATTTGCGCCCACTGCACTGCAACTCTCACCGGATCCTTCAGCTCGTATTCAGTGTCGGACCTCTGCATCATATGACCTCCGAGGTTATAGGAAGAATTGATCATGGATTGGGTTTGCAGGAAGATATAAGGCGATGGTTATGCCCCGTTGGCGGTAGTAGACTGTCAACACCATCGGAGATATCTGCATCTCCCGGCTTCATTCATCACAACTGCCAAAAACGGTCATCTCTCCCCCTTCTCTAAACCTGCTACAACCTCCCACCATGTTCAACCTCAAGACCACCACCCTCTTCCTCGCGGGCTCCGTGCTCTCGCTCTTTTCTTCCGTGTCGGCACAAGACACTCAATATCCGGAGCCCATAACCCTAGGCATACTGGGCTATCCCCACGGCCACCAGTTGCTGGCCTGTAAGTAGATCCCATTCCCTCGCTCATCAGTCTGGACCTTCCCGCTCACTGTATTCCCCAGGGTCACCCACCCGTACCAGCATGGTAGACGCCTGCAACGGCTACGAGAAACCCACCCGTACCGTCATCCAAGTCGACAACTCCGGCTACCCATCCAACCCAATCTGCAATCACGTCTTCAGCTTGGACGGGTACGAAGGGTTGGAGCTGCTATGTGCTGGTAACGAGACGTTGGGGACCATGCCGCAAGTCACGGCCATCGCTACCAATGGGACGCAGACGCATCGTTGTGTGGAGTTGCCGTATGGCAATGGTTTCTATTCGACTCCGTGTGATGAGACACACATCACAAGCATCTCGCAGTCTTTTGCTTGTCAGTAAAAGGCTGGAGAATAAGGTGAACCCGAGGAGTGAAGAGAGGCATGTTCGTCTCTGGTGAACACCGAGGCAGCACTGCCTCGGAAAAAAAGGAGTCATGCGCTGAAATTCGATGCGCGAAATCTCTGTAGGGTAGATCGGGACACAACAAGGATGTCCCGTAGTGGTCTCCTCAACCGCCCCCTTGACTGCACCATGTTGTTTTTGACTGGAGACACTGGAGTCTAGCGAGCATTTAATAAGCGATCCTTATCGAATTCCAATATAGAAATGTTCTTGATTGTCAACTCACGGCACTGCAGAAAGACTTGCATAACTGTGTTGTTCCATTTGGAAAGCTGATGTGCATCTTGCCTACGAAGCAATCATAGGGACCACACTACGAAAGATCTGGGAAGAATCACCGACATTGCACCACCTAGATCATAAGCTGGAGTGATAATGGTGGTAACGGTAGCAGTGATGATACATAATGTTCATGATTGTACATGAACGAGCCCTGGTTGTTCAACGTATATAAGAAGCTAGATTCTCGAGGCGTTCAACAGTCCGTTTCCCTCGCTGCCTCCTTCAACAGCAACAGAACACGATATCTGAAGCAACGTCACCATCCTTTAACACATACAGACGTCCAATCCCAACATGATCTCTTTCTTCCAACAGACCCTCGGTCTACTGGGCCTATGCCTCCTCCCAACAGTCACTTACGGCCAAGCTTGCTATGGCAACCCTACCATAGCCGGCCACTGCACCCCTCTCACATGGGTGAACACCACGACATCCTCGTCGCCATCCGTTTCGGATTGCAGCGATGCCTGCCGTATGGTCAGTACGGACGCGGGCGATTTCGTGGCCAACTTTACGGGCCGACCGGACAGCTTCAGAGACGACGTGGTCTTGGGCAAGTGTGGGTTTTCAGTCGCCCGGGGGTCGAACACGACAGAACTGTTCCAACTTGACAACCAGGACATTCTTGATATCTACTATGGTTCTATTCAGCGATTTAGTGAGAAGGGGCGGGTTAGTGCAAATGGGACCATGACTTGTGAGGGACAGGCAGTGAAGTGGTACATGGGCTAGTCTTTTGTGGCAGGGTTTATCACGGCTGCTTGGACAACGCGACGATGAGAGACCAGAATAAGCTGGACCGGATTAGGTTGGGATACTACGTAGGGGACAGGTGATATGTTCGTCCTTTTTTACAGCCTCGGTTCCTCGCTCGCATTTGAGTGCTTCTCCCTCTCATGCACTGTGGGCGTCGGGCTCATGCTCGATTATACCGCAACGTCCGCCCGCGGTAGTCCTCCAAGGCCCAAGCATTCTGCTCCTGCATATCAGCATTGTTCGTAGCCGCTGCTGCCTTGCTGAAGAACTCCTTCATGCGCTCAGGATCCTTGTGGATATCATCCTCGGTAGCGTAGGCATACACACGGCCAAACGTACGAGCCATGTCCACTGCCGCCTGCGACCTTGGCCTACGGACCTTGTCGTATGATATGAAGGCCTGGCGAACGTCGCCCTGATTACGGACTTCGTCGAATAGGCAGTTGAGCACGGCCGCGTCCTCAAGGGCTTGGGCTGCACCGTTGCCGGCAAAGGGCAGCGCTGCGTGAGCTGCGTCGCCAATCATCACTGCCGAACCATTGTAGTAAACTGATGCGTGGTCATGGTCTCCTGTCGTCCACGAGGCGCTCGTGTCTCTAGCAACCAGGCGGACGATCTGCTGCGCCTCCTCACTGTAGTCGGAATATTGTTCTGGATCGAGCCGTCTTCCGAAAGTGCCATACCCCTCTACCGCATTTGAATTCGACCCGGTTTCACCGGGACCAGTGCTCTTGCTCTGCACGGCCGCGCCCCTGACGGCCACACCAGCGCTGAGCCTGGTTCCCTTGTTCAAGGGAATGCAGTTCACATGCCCCTTGGGCCCCAGCAAAATGGGGACGCTCCGTGTCCATCTCTCGTTGATGTGCTTTCGCGCCTCCTCAGTGCTGACCATGGTCCGGTAGATCTGCCAGCCGTCCTCGTTTTTGGGGGACACCGCTGGATCACCAGCACCAAGGATGAAAGACCGGACAACGCTGTGTATACCATCAGCTCCGATGACACAGTCTGCCTCTTTCACCGTACCATCCTGGAACGTGCACTTGATTGGTTCGTCCAGAGATCGGTCCTCGTAATCAGACAGACCGACCAGCCGTGTGCCGAAGCTGATGCACTCCGGAGGGACAAGCCGCAGCAAGCCGTCCAGGAGGTCCGCTCGACTGACCGTCTTCCTGCCTTTGGCTCGGCCGAGCTGGCCTACCATTTGACCCATGTGCGGGCCCTGGGCCAGTATGACCTCTGTGACGACTTCCTCCTGCTCTTCCTCCATGTTGCACGTGGCTTTGTCGAAGTAAGCCTGCCGGAGCTCGGGTCCTATGGTCGTCATGGCATCAATGCCGTTCTTGTGTATGGCCAGCCCAGCCCCGACATCCAAGGGGTGTCAATACATGTCCATGTCACGGCCGCCCAGGGTCTAAATGCTCACCTTTGTATTCCGGCACTGCTTCATAGACATGGACGTTGAGATTTGGCTTCTTGCAAAGACCAGCTGCAAGCGCTAGCCCGCTGATTCCGCCGCCGACGATGGCGACATTCAATACGCGGCACGTTGAGCCCATGGCTTCTGTGGGCACGAAAGATTTCAGGGGTGGTGTAGGAGTGGCAGCAACACATCCATATGGGGAGCGAGGTACCTAAAGTAACAACGGCCCGGCGACGCGTCTTGATCCGTTCTATGCTGTAGGCCGGCACAGAAGACTGCGACAAGGGCTAAGCTCGGTGTGACACTGTTTCGTCTCATTCCGGACTCCAAACGTTCTGCATGCCCAGTCTTGGATAACTCATCGCGGCGTGTCACCGCCACATTTCAAGTTTGCAGCCCGTGAGCTGTCCTCAGCGCTTCTATGGCATCCTGATCATAAACCTCCTTTTGTTTCATGAACGGCAGATACATGAACGTGTGAGGACAGCCGAGATATCTTTTGATCGTAACTTTGTTTCCTCCTGCAACCAATTTCATACCGTAAGCTTCGCCCTCGTCACGCAGTGGATCGCACTCGGCAGTCCGAATGAACGCGTCACACAACCCTTTCCAGTCCGGTGCTCTGATGGGAGCGAACCACCAGTCGGGCCACATTGCCCGTAGCTCTGGCAGCTTGTCCGGCGGCATGCAGTGTGCACCGAACCAGGAGATACGAGCCCATGGTAAGATGGGGCCTCGGTAGAACTCGTGGAAGGATGGGAAAGGCGAATCGGTGTAATACTTGTAGCCAAGTCCGTCAGTCGACGGTGGCACAGACGCCATGCATAGTTTGAGGGGAAGTCCGGCGTCGCGGGCCATGTGCTGCAGGATGAAAGAAATGTGTCCGCCGGCCGATACACCACCAATGGAGATGGAATCCGGGTTAAGGTTCAATATTGTTGCCGATGAGCGAGCCTACAGGACGAATCAGTTCTTTCTTATTTCCCCTTGGGTTCGTGGGACAGGGAGCTGTGCTTACCCAGTTCAAAGCCGCCATTCCATCTTGAACGCATTTACCCCAGATTACCTCTAAAGTGACGTTAGCCCCAGAATCTCGTTGGATTCCCTCTACCGCCCTCTGGTCCTGTGCCCTTACCTGGACAATGGCGGTAGTTGACGTCAACGACCACCACCCCGGCATTATCTCGCATGCTCAGACAAATCTGGGCTTCCGATTGCAAGTCGCCAAGCACGAAACCGCCTCCTAAGACTCTTGTTCAGCAGTTTTACCTCAAGGTGGTATGCTTGGGTTGCCCTGCCGTGGAAGTTCAAGTGCACCGGGTACGGCCCGCTTCCGTGCTTCTCCGGGTCAGGGTGATATACTCTGACTGGTATCTCCGCCCCATCTTCAGAGGTGACTGCATAGTCTCTCACTCGCTCAAACCCGGACGAGTCCAAAGCGATAGCGGCGCGAAACCTCTCCGGATGTGCTCTTACTTGCTGGATGCTGACTGCCTGTGCAGGTGGCACTTTGGAGAGGACATCGACGTAATACTGGATGAAGTCCGGGTCCAACTTCGATAAAATGTGCGGCTCGATGTCATCGGTTGGATTGGCCGCAGGCACGGTGTCAGTGCGCGCTTCGGTTGACATCCTAAATCATATGAGTAACGTTGGAAGGAGGTGACGCGATCGTGTTCCTGACGATTGTTTACACTAATGAACGCACGCAGGTTGGTTGGTTCTATTAGGTCTAGTTTGTTACCCGAGAGTGCGGGGTGTATCACAACCCAAGGTGTTCTTTCCGTCGTGCGGAGACAGCCACGAGTGACTGCCCCATGTTGGAGAGCAAGTACTTTGGAAGGAGCGTGCCGTAGCGCGACTGCGACGCAGAAGGTACGGCTCCTAGAAATCTATCTAGGCAGGCGCGAACCACGATGCTCTAGACAGCGCAAGTCCCCCGTCCATCATTGGTTGCTGTTGGTCTTGCCAACCACTCTCAGTTCCTGGTAAATATGTCAATACCACGCTGTCGAGGTAACGTTTCTTACCCTCAAACCAAACATTGTGTTCTCAAATGAGTGGCCTTTTCCATCAGATATGTGCGGGTGGTGCGAAGCCCGGCACCAATTGGGGTACTTTCACGACCTCGGCTAATTCCCAGGCTCCCCCATGGAAGACTTTCATCAAGGGCCGGATATTAAGGACGAGTCCCGGAAGGGCAACACGGAGCTTTCCTTTGGCTTGAGGCAATACGCCTTAGAGTTTCCCCAGGAAGAACGGTCTGGACCAACGCAATAAGAAGGGATGGTTAGGCGAGCCTGGTCATGTTGGGGGGATTACACTGTAAGCACATAAACCTCATCTCGCGAATCTGCTCGACATATTAGATGAGGCAGCGGGTAGGTGACGAGTACATTCTCAAGGCGACGTCGGCAATTCGTTCTGACAGGTGGAAATAGTATCTGATGTGGCCATTGTCCAGTAGAGGCCAGCTAAGCTTACGCATTATAAAGACTTGGTGCCGGGATTTTCACAAGTATATCTATCAAATGGAGTTGTTTCTAGGTCTCGCTACAACTGCCGCTGCTCCGATTGTGTCAAGCATTTAGTCCCAAGTCATCATGGTGCAGTTGAAGACATGGACTGCCTTGTGGGCAGCTGCCGTTTCTCTATGTGCGGTTCCAGCTCTGGCGGCCACATGTGCACGCACTTATACCGCCAAAGCTGGCGATTCATGCGCCACGGTATCAGCAGCCTATGGCATCACTGTCACCCAGTTTATCAACCTTAATCCAAGCCTGGGAACTTGTGCTCTCACTCCTTCGACTGTCTACTGCGTCAGTGATGATCCGGCAGCAGCAGCACCAACAAGCACGACAACGCCACCAACCGGCAGTCTGGTTCCTAGCCCAGACGGCAGCGAGGGTATCTGTGGCAATGGTTACACCTGTCTTGGGTCGGTGTACGGCGACTGCTGTTCAGTGAATGGGTACTGCGGCAACTCTACCGACTATTGTGCTGATGGGTGCAATCCTACTTTTGGCCGTTGCGGTGGTGGCACTCCCCCCGACACACCAGGCGGTCCGGGAACGGCGACTCCTCCACCCACAACAGCCATCCCTGGGCCTACTGTGACCGTGACCGTCACCGTCACTGGGGCCCCCGGTGCCACCCTCACCAGGACGGTGACTCCTCCACCAGGCACCGTCCTGCAGACTGTGACCTTGTCTGCCATCACCGTTACCCAGACTTCGACACTCACCCGGCTTCAAACGGTCACTTTGGCTGCTAGCACCGTCGTCACCACGCAAATTGCAACGGCCACAGTCACGCTCCCACCGAGTACCGTTGTCCAGACAGCCACGATCACCAAACCTATTACCGTTACTGCCACAGTGACTGCCACTGGACCAGCAAGACCAAGCCCGACGTTGCCAGGCACGTACGCGAAGTGTAAGCTCATGCATCCTTGGTCGGCCCCTTAAACACTCAAGCACCGCTAACCAAGACTGTGCAGGCACCCAATACCAGCAGTGGAAATCAACCGACAGATGTGCTCGGTTTTTGATAAACAACAATCTAACCATTGATGAGTTCGAGGACTTGAACCCCAGTGTAAGTCATTGAGGAGTTGAGGAGTTTGCGAGAAGTCCCGCTGACACCAAGCTAACCGTTGTCTGTGTCCAGTTCGACTGTTTTGATCCCAAGGTCGGGTACTACGTCTGCGTGGCCTACTGAAGGCGTCCGGGATTGTCGGGGAAGGGAAGCAATTACATAATAACACATCAATGGGGGGAAACAATGGAAGTTGCGGTTGTAGTTTCAGAGTTTCCCAAATCTCCATGTCTAACATAAGAACCGATAAATCTTCTTCCACCTTGGCCACATCATCTGCTCTTCCTCCTCCCGAGCCTTAATCACAGCTAGTCTAAAGTCTCGTCGACCTGTGTCGATGTCCATCTCCTCAACGCGGACGATGCGGGTTCTGAACCACAGCTTATGGGCGATCCAAAAGACGAGCACAATGGGTAAAGCCATGCAGAGCAGGAAGAAGCCTTTGGCTCGTTCCGTGGCAGTCATTGGCGCATCGCCTTCCTCGGTGACTGGTGAGATGGCCACCCACAGCTGGGCGGCCAAGATCAACACGTTCCCAACTAACCCAATCCAGGAGCCAATGGTACCAGCCTGAGCACGAAAGGCGAGGTCGTGCAGCGATCGATGTCTGGACAACCAAGCTTTTCTGAAGCGAATGTGGGCTAGGCAGATGCTGCCCCATGTGAACAAAGAACTGAGACCGCTGACGGCTAGCAACCAGTCGAAGAAGTCGCCCTGCACCTGGGTATCGGCAAGATAGGCGAGCAGGCCCAAAGCACACGAGAAGACGACGGCTACCAACGGCCGGCCTCGTCGGTCCACATAGCCGAAGACCCTGGGCGCTTGGCCCTGGTCAGCGAGGGCGGCAAGAGTGCGGGAAGAACCGTAGACGGCAGAGTTGCCGACGCTCAAGACAGACACGAGAATGACGCCATTCATGACTCCTGGGAGCACGGTCGACCCAGCGCTTTCGATAGCGATGACGAAGGGGCTGGCTTTCGCATCTGCAGAGCTCTTTGCCCCGAGCAGCCTTTGGTCGTCGTACGGCACCAATAAGCCGACCAACGTCAAGGCCACAATGTAGAACAGGCTGATACGCCAGAAGACCTGTTTGATGGCCGTGGGAAGGGACTTGCGTGGGTTGGCCGTCTCGGCCGCTGCCAGACCCACCAGCTCGGTGCCGGCAAAGGCAAAGGCTGCCGTGACGAAAACGCTACACAGCCCCTTGAAGCCGTTGTGGAACGCGCCGGGGTGCTGCCAGTACTTCCCGCCAATATATCCTTCGGTAGGCGTGCCTCCTATGTTGATGACAATACCGAGCAAGCTGTACGATTTTGAGGTCAGCCTCTCGGATGTAGTACGGCACGGAGCCTGAGGGACAAGGATAACCTACATGAAGCCTATTATAGCCGTGACTTTGACAATGGCAAAAATAAACTCGGCCTCTCCGTAGGCTTTTGCTCCAAACAGGTTGATGACGGCAATGACCAGCAGGAATATGGTGACGAAGACGGCCTTGGGCGCGGTGACATTCCAGTAATCCAGGGTCATGGAAGCAGCTATGATTTCGAGCGGAAGCACGACCAGCCACTGCAGGGCGTAGTTCCAACCCATGGCAAATCCCCAACTGGGGTCGAGGAAACGAGTGGCAAAGGCTGAAAAGGAGCCGGCCACGGGGAAGATGACGGCGAGCTCGCCCAGCGCCTGGACCGTGCAATACAGCATAATGCCGATCAACGTATACGCGAGCAGGACCGCGGCTGGCCCGCCAGCGTTGAGTGTCTGTCCTGAAGACACAAACAAGCCCGTTCCTAAACAATGGTCAGCAAAGCTGGTTCCACGCCATCGTGCTGTCCCAATCCCTACATCACCGCAAAGAGTAGAGAGCATCCTTGGCCGTGTATGGTGGGCATCACTCACCGATCGATCCTCCAATGGCTATCATTTGCAGATGGCGCCCCTTCAACTCGCGAGATAACAAAGAACCAGCCGTCTTGGCATTGGCCGTGGGCAGGTCGTAGTACCTGACCCCGTGCTTGTCACGGCTGCCACTGGGAACGCTGCCCGTCCCGGGTCGTCGGCCGGGCCAGTCGCGTGGGGAGCCTACGCCGTCTCGGCGGAAAGAGTCTACAACCTGTTGCACAAAGCCTCCCGGTCTGCCAGGTACTGGTCTCTGGTGGACGTTCGGGTTGCTGCTACCATGATCGAGGCTCTGCGCCTTGGCCGCCGCCACGGTGTTCATCTCTATATCACGGTCGAAGGGCATGGTGGGAGAGATGAAGGGTTGTCGGCCGAGACAAGACAAGCATGGCCGTCTGGTTGATGTAGATCTGAATTGACCTCAGGTTATAAAGCAGCAGCCAATGTTCGCCTGTGCCTGTGAGAAGGGCGACGATAAAAAGAGTGGACGGGATGGATGGCTATGCGTCCAGACATGCATGGACGGGGCGCTACCTGCGCATTGGGCGGAACTGTTGCCGAACCAAGTGGTGATCCACCGCTGCGGCACCGCTGAAGCTCCTATCGTAAAGGTGACGATGGGCCTGAAAGGGCCCGATTTCATCAACAGGATGACCCCACAAGATAATGCCCTTGTCGTTGTATTTACCAAGCGAAGCATGGATTGACCTGGTCGGATCTGCAAGGGAAAAAGACCCCATTTTATTTCCCTGTCACTTCGCACAGTCTAGTCTCGATTTGGACAATGGTGTTACGCCACCCTCGGCACGCTCGAATGGGGCCCCTTGACATTGAACATCGCTTCTGGTAGTTCTGGTAGGGGGGCCTTTTAACATGCTATCCGACCTTCGGACTTGCGCTTGCTGGAACAAGACATGTCCGGAGTTTGGACGTGACGAGATTCCACCATGTGGGCGCCCCCTTCGACGACCACACGCAGGCGACGGCAGTGACGGCTTGCTTTGCCGCGTTTGAGTCATCCGTGGTACAACCGTTTATCCGCGCAAGGGTCGGCACGCATTTTGCATTTGGAGCAGATGGGTCGTCCAGAGAGGTTCCGTCTTCGGTTGTACGAGTATGTACTGTGCTATGGACCTGCAGGGACCTGCAGTAGCGATGTTGCATCAAGTCACGATGGTGGCCCCCCAAATATCGGAAGGTTATCGCTCTTTGCGTACTAGGAGGTTACCTCCTGATGCCGGTTTACCACGTGTTGTTGGACAGTCGAAGAAGCGCTACCTTTTCAGTCCCCATGGATGATGGACTGGCTTCCTGCCAGCCCGAGATGACTGCGAAATGTTTTCGAGATCAGATGTCATGACATAACAGTTCAAACGACTACCGTACGTTCGGTTCAACGCCCCGAGATATTCATTGATAACTCTAGTGCAAGCGTTTGAGGTTATGTCTGATCTTCAACGATGGTGCGAGTTGCCAACTTGCCACGGCTTGTACAAGGCCTAGAACATACTAAGACCCGACAGGACGGCAGGGCTTGAACCGTCCGTATTGCACCTTACCATAACATGATAACGAGCTTGGACTTCAGGGGTTCTACAGTAGACAAGGTACAGCTTGTAACGCTCCAACACGATCCCCAATCTCACCCGAGAAGTGGCGCGGTACTTTTCAGAAGTATGACCGACGAGGGCTAAAGCGTGGCTCCCAGATTCGCTTTCAGGGGGTCCAAGCGTATTCTATCACGACGGTAAAACAACCCATGGCAGTGAAGACAGTCGCATCATGAACACAGTCTCGGAGACAGTGCGATCTAGGGCAGCAGGGCATATGTTCAGCAGAGGTATTATCCTTACGACGTCCTCGCCTGCTGCTTACTGGGAACTGGAACTTGTTGCCCACAAGCTCAAAAGGCAACCAACCGGTCTTGTTGGCACTCGGGCTATGAACTGTCTGTGCCCCTTTGCCAGCGAGGAAGCCTTTGGTCTGATCTTGCCGCTTCGCCACCTGTATTCCTATAGCATACCAGTAGTGTTTAAAAAAAAAAAAAAAAAAGGCAAGTCTCTTATCATTGCCTTGTTCTATTCAAACTATATCATGGTTCTCTAGTTATTCGTGACATTGCGCTATATGTCATATGTGTGTCAAACTCCGTCTTTGTCTCTCTGTTGACCAGGGAAGCGGTCCATTTCATGTAGAAGCACTGTAGAGCCTCTCGCCTGCCCTCTCTCACTGGCGGGCACACTCGGGGAGGGCTCCCTGCGAGTGAGGCGCGATATGGGGGCAGATAGGGAACCGTCCCGTTTGATTCCTCCGATCTCTTCGACGGTGACCTCTATCTCCGTGGTCTTGGTGACCTGAGACAGGTTCTGGTTCTTCTGGCCTTTGGGTATCAGGGAGTCTTGACTCCATGTCGGACTCGGACCCCTCGATTTCGACTCGCCCATGTTCTGCATCTCGGTCGAATTCGTCTTGTTGCTTTTGATGTTGGCAGAGTGTCCGAATGCGGTACCGTTTTCGTCGATACTGGCCCTGTCGTTCCATGTCTCGTAGATCGGCGCTGCCCGTTTCTGGGACGAGCTGGAGAAGTAGGGGTTGATCTTGAACTTTGCCTTCTTGGCCCCAAGGTCCCGTACAAAAGAGGCGAGAGCCAGCGTGTTCGCTGCAACTGTGGCAACTAATATCTCGCACGATGCCCACATTGTCCGTGTCGACTGGTATCCTTTTTCTGAGATGATCTGCGGGACCCGGCGAATTGACACAACGACGGTGAAGAGCCCCAGGCAGAAGAGCGCGATCAACATGGCTTTTCGGGGCCCCGGGATCCGGCTGGTCAGCAGAATTGGGATAGGAAAGGCAACAAGCAGTAGCTCCGTGAGAACATTGCAAACCGTCGTCGTAAGGAGACTCGCGTAGCCTTGGCGGCATCTTGGGCCGGGGTCAGGAAGAACCTGCCAGTAATGAGCCACTGGCTGGCACTCCGCCAGGTCGCTGATGACGACAACCAGGAAGGTAACCACAAGAGTACCGCGCAGGGTCCACAAGACTCGGGAGAATGTTTTTTGGCGGCTCATGGGCTTCAGACGACTCAAGAACTCCAGTGTCCCTGCTTTCATGGTCCATAGGCTAAGGCCGCCGGGTCAGCACACGTAGTCGCGTACCATGGCTAGGCAAATCTGGGGAAACATACGTTGCTGGGTAGAAGATGCGACTGGCAAGCACGAGTCGACTCCCAATGACCCTCCGACGGAGTTCCTCGGCCGTGGGACTTAAGCCTTCGAAGTCGACATTGTTCGTCCCATAGAGGAGGATGACATGAACGAGAGCCATGCGGATGAAGAGAGGAACCAGTGCGGCCGCAGCCAGCTTGTCTTCCAGAAAAAGCTTCTCGACTCGAACTAGACGGCCAGTGATACGAAGCAGTATGAAGGTGGTGCAGAAGGCTGTGATCCACCAGCAGACCAGCAGCGTCGGCTTGTCCTCGCTGAAGGGCCTGATGGGCGGTGGTGCTGAGTAGAAGGACATGCTGTGGAATGATACGGCGGCGTTGAGGGCCAGATGTTGCACACGATGCTCTGTGTGTCCCAAAGAGGTTGGCAAGCAGTCGAGACTTTCTTATGGTATGCCAGAGTTGGTCATATCACGACCATGGTGGAAGACACTTGTTGGCTGGAGAGCAGGTAGCAAGAACCAAGTTGTCGACAGCGGTCATGCATATGTCTCGGCTGTATCCTTTCAGGAGCAACAAAAGTCTTCGGGTCTCGTCTTGGTCTCGACCCTGCCAGAACACACACGCAAGGCTCATACAGGGTGAGGAAAAAGGAACAAGATGCAACTATGACCGTGCTATCAAGTGTTGTTCGTGGTTCCTGAGAAGAATGTAACGTCGGTACGGAATCCGGTCACAGGTGCCACTGTGCATTTGCGTTCGCAGTCTATGTAGTTTTGTCGAAGAGCCCATGTTAGCATGGTTTCCCTGGTGTAGGTGGTACTAAGTCTCCGTGATAAGCGTGTGCTTCACAGGGGGGGGCTGGAACTCCAGATTCAGGTGGCCTATCAGTTAGTGCATGTAACGGTATAGCAGGTATAGGCCGACCGCGGACAGGGGATGTTGCAGACTGCAGAAGAGGAGCATGCGTGAATTAGCTGCATGTCGTTTGCCTGCGCACAGAAGGTGCTTTAGCCTGATTTGGGTTTGATCCGCCCATTCGATATGACTTTTTCTGGACAGAGACGCACAGGTCTCTGTTCTGGTCTGCCATTAGAATGAACTTATCGTAAGCGTATGCAGGAGTTCAATGGACTCGCAGATGTTGCCGCTTTCCTGGTGCCATGGTGCACGTTTACCTTGACCGGATTTGGGACGATCCCCGGAAATTCGTAACATCGTCAGACCTGGGCAACACCTGGACACTGCCGCAGATTGCAGTCGCATACGGGCGTAGGCGCTTCACGGGGCACAAGGGGTTCCAGATTGTGTGGTACTATAGCCGTGATATATCAAAGCTCATAGAGAGAGGCGCAACGCAACCGATTGTGCACGCTGGTGCGGCTCGTACGATGAGGACGGGAGGTAACCCCATCCAGGTACCAGTCTGCGCCGCCCAGAGCCGAACCGGTGTGAGATCTGTTTCGTGCTCCCGGATATATCGTCTTCAGGGGGGGGGGACACCCTCTTCCACTGTGGCAGACATGTGCCGAAAAGCTTGGGCTAAGAAGCCGCTAACGGTCTGTTCACTGCCAAGTCGGGAAGCAAGCCAGTGCGAGGGACAGAGGTTGTTCGTCCTTCACGACGGATGAAATTCTTCGAGACAGCGAGACAGCGAGACAGCGAGACAGCGTTGGTTTCCAGCCCTCGATATCAGGTGGCCCCGCTCAATGCAATGGAGTGTGGGGACGCTTCGTTCCTGGCTTGCCAATCTGGGCTTAGACTCCAGAAATGCAGCGAGCCACTGATCAACGCCCCTGCAGATAAAATATACGGGGTTCAAAGCGTAAATCGAAGCAGAAATTGTCATTGGATAAGCGTTCATGAGATGTTTCCACTCGAGATAAGCACCATTGGTGATTATCGAGGAACCTAAGATTTTGTATATAGCTCTTACGCGGTACTGGTTACGCTGAATTACGTCCCCGGATGTATAATGGAATGGAAGGACCCATCCGATCCTCGTGGTCAATGGATCCGTACATCCACCGGCCGTCACGTGTCTGTCGACCTCCCGATCCTCATTAATTCACGGTGGAGGAGGCATACCGATGCATACCGATAGATCATTGTAACTCATCTTTATGGTGGTTCAGCTACTGCGTATGTGAAGAGAAATGATTGGCAAACGCCATCACGTACCAACACGCATTTCATGTCCACCATCATCCTCCTCCAAAAGAAACATCTGTCCGTTGAGCAGCAATTTTCAAGGCCACAGGATCTGAAGCTGTGTAGGCCTTGCTGGATCTTGCTCTTGCTCTTGCCCACATCGCCCAAATCACCAAAGAAGCATCCACGCATATCGCGCAATCTGTCCGCATATGAGAAAGTCACATTCTCTCCTGTATCTTCACGTCGAAATCCTTGTTCCAGCTTGTTGCCTTGCGTTTTTTGGCTGGTTGTTCGTCCTTAGCTTCCTCCTTGCGTTTGCGCTTCCGGTCTGCCTTTTGGCTTTCCTGCCCCTTGAATTGCTTCCGCCAGTATTTTCTCCACATGCCCCCATCGTCCAAACGCTCTTTTACCTCGTCCCAGTCGAAACTGCCGATGTGATTCGAGGGAATCGAATGCTCCACGAGGTATTCAAAGCGAGTATATTCTGGGGCGGCCATGCCTAGGCGCGACATGGTGCGGCCGACGTCCCAGAGCCTCGATTGACCGTGGTCCCAGTACTCACCCTCTGTGTCAATTACCAAGATCTTGATTGCGTGCTTACCACGCGCCTCAAACATGCACGCAAACTTGACCGCAACATCTAACCGGCTCGCTGTGGAGATGAACGGGCTTGGGCGTCGGCAACACCAACGTAGGTGGTTTTGCATGTGGCGTTGGAAGAACAACGGGTCGTTACGGATCTTGTCGATCCCTCGAGCCTTTGTTCCCCCGTGCGGCATGTCCGCGTGAACCGCCCTGTACAGCGTCCGAGGGCGATGAACGCCTCCGCAGGTTAGAATGGGACAGGTTAAGCCGAGGAGAGGTTGTCCGTTGGCAAATATACCAGGACCCCTTCGGTCCATGGACACCAGGTTTCTACGGCACGCCTCTGGATACAATTTGCGGATCTCCTCCATCTCCCTCCCCGTTGTCCACATTCTGTACCCGCCATGTGTTTTTATGCTTTTGACTAGCCACGCGGGTGCATCAGGAAAACGAAAGTGTTCGCAGTGTTTCCTAGCCCATTTTGCAACGAGCATTACCTCCTCTGGAACCACGGTCTTTGAGGGGCGCGGAAGTAGCCCGAGGACTGGATCATGATCCCGGGGAGCGTTCAGAGGCCGAATCTGTCTGGCTTCTTTTCTGGCTTCGTCTCTAGCTTCGTCTGCCTCTTCGCCTGCCTCTTCGTCGTTGCCCTCAGCTTCGGCTTCGGCTTCACTTTCACCTGAAGAATCGGGTTCGTCCACATGGCTCATGCCTTCGGGCTGACCATCGGATTCATGGTCGGCATGCTTGGATGTGTCTTGACTTGTATGATCACGAGCAGTATTGTGGCGGCCATTTTGGCCACAGTCACTTACAACTCCCTCCGCTTGATGGTCAATACCTTCGCCCGAAGCACCTTCCTCCAGTTGGTTGGCGTCTTTCTCAACCGTATGGCAAGAGCTGTTGCCTGGTTCGTGGTCTTGAGAGTGTCTGATGTCCATATCTGTTGGCAGGGCCGGCTGGGTGTCGGCAGACATCTCGCTCAAGGGCCATACTCCAGTTCTTGACACAGAGTCAACGAATGCACATGACGAAGTCCAGCTCGTGCTACTATCGCTTGCCATGCTGACCGGTTCCATAAAATGGATCGAAAGCACGTCTGAACGGTTTCGTAGGAGCGATATTCTGCATCAACAGCCGCTAGTCCTTCCGTCGATCAGTACACGCTCTCCGGTCGGTGCTGCGTATCGGTGAAATGGAACACGCCAAAGACGGACCGACTGACATGCATGACTTACCGTGGTAACATGAAAGACGGTTCTTGAAGTTCCAAGGCCCTATGAAGCTAGTGCTCCGCAACAACGATATCAGGTGTAGCTGTCTTGTATGGAGTGGGAAATAGTGAAGCAAGTTGGTCACACGTGATGCCGGACAGGTATAGGTTGTCTAAGCGTTGGCATGGGCTCAACAAAGCTCTATATTGTCTGTACGCAAGATCTCTCCGTGGTGTCCAGGCAAGGATAAGTATCGTAACCGGGAAGATAAAGATAGTCAGAGGGAGAGAAATAAAGTATGTGTGGTGGTAGGAGTTGCCTGTTCCCTCCAGAGAATTTCATGTAGGATGTGGTAACTGAACTACTACTACTTGGAACGTTTGGTGAGCCGGGATGGAGTAAGTGCCAGGCTCTAGAACCAGAAAGTTCAGACTAGCTTTGACGGAAGCAGCTACCGATTAGCTTGTTCAAATATCTACTTAGCTATTGTTGCCAGTAGAGTTTGGTCTTTTGTGGTGTAAAAGCCAACACCTTACGAGGATAATACAGGTGGACGGCCAACTGGGTACCGAGGTGTGGTTCCAGATTATAAAGGATGATATCACGGCTTTGACCGAACAGAATATTGTTCTCGCACAGGGCCAACCTCAACGCTGAACAGTTACAACGAAATGACCTAGCGTTCCGAGGGGGTAGTGGGACTATAAATGTCCAGTGCTTGTGTTTGTCGTGTTTTGCGTGTGAAAACAGTCGCTATGCGGAAAAGTTTGATATGTCCAGGGACGAATCCTTCCACAGTGCGTTTCTAAAGTGTTATGAAACCCGGATGGAAAATGGATGGGAGCAGTGTTCGTGGTGACGCTACGGCACACGATGGATGGACGACTTGACAAGATAGGACAGGTGACGAAGAGATGGGACTTGAGTTTTGAGCTTCTTCCCATACACCAAATAGCATAGTCATCAGCTATTCACTCTTCTCCTCGGCCATTCTACACGTCCAGGCCTATGGAAGCTCGTCCAAGAAACTGCTGATAAAGGGCACATGAGGATTGCTTGTAGGGTAGGTAAGCTTCTCTATGACGGAGCATCATCCGAGTCGCGGACATCGGAATATCGGCTCGGCTTGGCACATCATACACGCCATCCCTGTTTCAGCTAGTAGACCTTACTCAGGTCGACGCCGTGCAGTTGGAAAAACAGTCCCAGCGATAACGAGAGCTGAATTGGCCAGTCGAAGGATTTGCGGGGCGGGCCTTAGCTCGATAACTCCCATGTCTCAGCTTGTGCCAAAGCGGATCTTCTACCCTCACCGACACCTCTGAATCTCGCCATCATATTTTATTCAAGCTTTGCGTTGCTGATCTTTACATCAAGCTCTAATCACCGTCCTTTGCGTTCACGTGGGAGGAGTGTACCTGTAGGTACAACCGCTCCTTTTAGGGCGACACTAGCGGCGGTGGGGAAAGACCAAATTTGACGGGGAGCAGAAACACAGAGTCAATAACTTTTGTTTCTAGACGAAGTAAGGTCCATATGATGGCGGGTGACATCCTAAGAAAAGAGGGAAGTGATGAGCCAAGCGAGGTTGTCGTGGAGCCTACCGAGGCCGGGGACCTGCACGTGCCGGAGCAATATGTCGAGACGAATGAGGAACAACTGCAACAAGATGACTCGTCCACCAGGACGCCAAGTCTATTTTCCACTGGGCTGAATGTATAGTGCACAGCTATGACAAGACATGTCTACAAGGACTAACCCACTATCATCAGGTCGACGACAGCGATGCAGACTCGTCACTAGGGGATATCGAGAGACCGTGAGCGACTTTTGCCTGGGGGAGAAAGGGCTAGGTCTTCTAATCTAGGATGAACAGATCCTCCAGCGTATCAGCGACATCATCCGTGTTCGACTTTGTGGAGGAATATGGACGCACGTTTCACAAGTATAAGGAAGGCAGTACGTGACCTTGTTGTGTCTCTCCCATTGCACCACCCCATGCCGCGGCAGAGAGTTAACAGGTGCCAAGAATATTTCCTTCCCAACGACCTGGTGAGTGACTGTAGAAGTCCCCCCGCCCCCCCCTCCAAGGTAGACGCTAACACCTGGCTATTGCCTAGCCGGAGCAAGAAAGGCTTGGTAAGCCCTGACCTGTTCTTGCATGTTTGACAGATTAGAGTTTGACACTAACCTGGCGAGACCTGCAACATGCTGTTGCTTGTCGACTCTTTGGCAAACTGGCTTTAGCACCGGTTCATAACCCGCCAAGGGTCCTGGACATCGGAACTGGTCTGTTCGCCCACCACACTGACCAGTTGGGTCCGCCTCCGTGGATGTTTGAGCGGATGACGGGCTAACTCCAGGCTTAAGGCACTGGCATATGGGCTATCGACTTCGGTACGGGCTTTTTTGTGACTTCCCGGTATCAGGACTAAGTCTCCTCCGAGTTGCTGACATGAATGCTACTCAAGCCAACGAGAACCCGGGTTCAGATGTACTAGGCACGGATCTGAGTCCCATACAACCCGAATAGTGAGCTTTGCATGCTGCCCCTGAGATGCTGAGGTGTGATAGTGATGGACTAACGTTACGTTTCGATAAGCGTCCCACCCAACTGCCGTTTCGAGGTCGACGATTCAGAGGACGAATGGGTGTTCAGCTACAAGTTCGACTATATTCACTCGCGCTTCATGGTAGGAGCTTTCCGGAACTTTCCCAATGTATTCAAGTCTTGCTATGAAAACCTCAATCCTGGCGGCTGGATCGAATTCCAAGAGTACTACGTCCCATTCCAGTGCATTGATGATTCCCTCGCCGGGACTCATCTGGAAAGATGGAATAACCTCATCCTTGAAGCTACGGCTAAGATAGGGCTGAACGGACGATGCGCAGCCAAGTTCAAGAAGCAGATGACGGAAGCCGGCTTCGTGGAGGTGGAGGAGCACAAATTTGCGCTTCCCGGCAACCCTTGGGCGAAAGGGGAGAAGGAGAAGATGCTCGGCCTGATGCAGATGACCAACATTCTGGATGGTATACACGGGATGACGATGGCCATGTTCACCAAGATCCTGGGCTGGAGTGTGGAGGAGGTGGAGGTCTTCCTGGTCAACGTCAGGAAAGACTTGCAGAACAAGGACATCCACTTCTACTATATTCTGTGGGTTATACGCTCTCTCCCCTATCTTGTTCTACGACTTATGCTGTTTCAAGGTACTCTGTTTACGGCCGTAAGCCGATACACCAGACCGGCGACAACGCCAGCTAGTACCTTGTCAAAGAGCTGAGCTCGCGTCCGCGTGCGTGTGGAAGTACCTTGACTTGCAGCTATCTAGAATAGCCAGCTGCTTCACTTCACGTGCCTTTATGAGTCTAGGTTCTACAGCTCTATAAACTCTCACAATACATGACATGTGCTTGCAATGGCGTCCCATCTCATACCGGAGGCATTTATCGGAACCAGGCGCTCATGAAACGAGGTAGGAGAGATATATACTCGCAACGTACTGTGCCCGATAGGGCTTCGGTTCAAAGATGATTTCTCGCGCTGCAGCAACCATGAAACAGGCCTGATGGACGCCTGCGCGATACAAGTGTTCAGGGGAATAGGGTTAGTAGTATATTGGTATACATAAATCTTGACCCTACGACTAATCACAGCGCCAGTGGTTTAGTGGTAAAATCCATCGTTGCCATCGATGGGCCCCGCGTTCGATTCGCGGCTGGCGCACATGTACCAGGCTTTTGGTCCGTTCCTGCACCCCATAGTCTTTTTTTTTCTTCGATTTTCTTCGTTGTGCGTTCTAGGGAGCAAGACAAAACCTGCATCAGAATTTTGGGACGTTGACGGGACTTGGCGTGGACTGTCAAAGCGGGGAGGTAGGGGGGACACGGCAGCTTTTCCTGCTGAGAGGCTCATTTTGGGTGCTGATTTTGAACAAGTAAGGTAGGCTTCAAGTAGGAGATCACCGGTTAGGACCTCCTTGATGCTAACACCATGGAAGTTCAAAGTTCCATGCACATGTTCTTACGAAACCGGTATGCCGTCTCATAACCTATGTTTCCCCATTTTATTCACACTAGTCGGGCTATTGGCAAGCTGTTCATGTTTCATGGAAGCAACACAGGGCCTGGGATATTGATATGGTCCCGTCCGTTCAAATGGTCCAGGGTGAGCTTCGGAAGCCCCCAATAGCAGAACAAGTCCTTGCTTGAGAGAGATTGGTTACCGAAGGAGGTCGTGGTCCTCTACAGTATGTAGATATCGAGTTTCGTGGTGTTGCACCAAGTAACCACTAGCACCCCCATGCTATGTCTGGTCCATACATTTCCGAGCCGTGCGGTGCTGACTTTCTGGGAAGGTGGCCTCGAGTCTAGTCTGACGAACTCTCCAAAATAGAAAGCTGGGTATGTTGCACAACCTTCCTCTATCCCTATTACAAGAATGGAGACGGTCGCGATCGCCGTATTTCCACCCACAAATAGTACTATGGGCAAAGTCACGACCACGACGAGGCCTGTCGAGGCATTTCGTCCTCCGAATTCGAAGACGCCTTTCAAAGAATAGGTTTCAAGTACGCATAGTTCGTTTAACACAACCTTGAAGTCGAGATGAACCCCGAAAACGGCCTCATATCCGTGTAAGTGCATGCTATCCGTGCCGCGAGGTCCATAACACCTTGCCATGGAGCAGCTATCGTCTTGATATGAAAGAAGGGTCCTTATGACATAGCACGTTAGCGCTCCTGAAGAGGATTGGATCGTTGTACTTGGCCACCATCCTGGTCATCGGGCATTGGTCTTGCGACCCGAAACCTGATCAGCCCAGTGCTCGAAGATTGCAGCATACTAGTAGTTCAAAGCGCTGGTATTCCTCTTCCGCCGCGGCTTCGGCAGCTCTACAGGCGTCCAGCTTTCCCTGCGCCTGATCACCACTTAGTAGCTGTGTCGATTGGCAGCTCAGTGATAGCTCTGATGTTGCTGTTGTCGGAATATCCCACAACCGGATGTGGGAAGGAAACGACAAATATCTTACTATTGAAAGACAAGATACCGACAACGAGTGAACATCCCCAACGGCAGGTTGGTATCCTTGATCATTCTCTTGAGACATAATAAGCTCTTTGACCCAATCTTGTGCTAATAGGGCAGGAACAGCCGGGAGTTGCCATACATGTACGATCGTGATGTAAAGTTAGTTCCGTCCCTCCTTTCATACATGCCATCGATGTGGGTGGAACCAGGGCAGGCATGCATAACTACTAGTCTCTGCTGCAAGGCCTTGATGGTGGGTTGCGGGGTGAAACAACACAGCATCGTGATCTTGGAGACAGGTGTAGCCTGTCTCGGTCCTGATGCTATAGCTGCTGTTCCCAAGCGGCGCCAGCTAAAGCCTTTGAACAGTTACCCGGCCTGTCATCTCGCGGAAATCGCATGACGCTCACGTTCCTGATGCAGGCAATCTGCGAGTCGAGCCGATCTCGACACCCTGCCGTTGTGATAATGAGCCAAAACTGACCAGGGAATAGCTTGGAGTGTGGTCCAGTAACTTCCTATAAGAGCACCTTCGCAGTATGGTTCAACTCGGGTCATCCAAATACGACTTTGATTGTGGTCCGGTGGATACAACCTGGACCGTGGCTGGACGCCTGCTCGAGAGTTGAACAAGAGAAACCATCTACGGCACCCGTGTAAAGTGTGGTGCCACTGAGAAAGGGTCTGCCCACAGAGCGTGGCACAAGCGCAGTGACACCCGCAGACACCTCCTTAGATGAGCTATCACGTTTGGTAATGGTATCTCATTATCAGAAGGAAGCAGGACGGCCGGCACCAGACACCTACTCGGTTATGTGGCCCGTTCACACGTCATTCTCCTTCTCTCCCACCCTTTCGAGCGACTCTCTGATGACAGCTTCCCTTTCGGCAAGGATTTGATCTGCTTCGTCATTCTTCTCTTGGGCTCTTAGACACTGCTCGAGGAACACTAGGCCATCCAACAGATCCGAGTCATCATCGCCTCTGTTCCGTTTCGCAATGCTGATCGCGTCTCTGTAGAAGACTTCGGCTTCGTCAAGTCTGCCTTCGGTGGCTCGTATTTTGCCCAAGATGGAGATGGTGTCGTATGCAGTGTTGGGATAACCGTTCAGCACCTCGTGCTTGAGCGGATCATCAAGTATGCTCATGAGAATGTCACCAGCCTCGGACAGCTTGTCTCGTTTGCGAAGGAGGTTTGCAAAATTGCAAGCAACAACCAGATTCCTGTAGTCAAAGGTATCCAGTTGATCAAAGCTGTGGTGCAGATTCCGCATCCTTTGCTCCCTCCGGTCGGGGGGCTCACCCAAGAAGCCAGCCCACATCTCGGCCTCTATGGTCTTCATGTGGTGTTCACCCAGGTGAAGGCCAAACTGTGACGTTGCTATCTGCGCACAACGCGACGTTTGTTGGGCGCCAAGCTCGTCCATGCCGAGCAACAGATTCCGCCAGATGAGGGACATGGGATGAGGCCGCCCGTTATTCCGCCTCGTAGACAGTCCTTCCAGATACTGAAGAAGCTGTAGGACAAGAAAGTCCATCTTGGCCTCCCGTAACCGCCTTATGATATCCAAGACACAATACAGGATGGTCGGGTCCTCCCCATCCAAGACGTCTGGCAGCTCGGCAAAGCAGACCCGGGTCATCTTCATACCTTCTGCGCCCGTCTTGGCTGGGTCCTGAAGGAGGCGAAAGGCGAGTTTGAAGCGTTGGTGGAACTCGTTGATGCCTCTGCTCTTATCCACCAGGCCGTGTTCCGTGGCGAGGAAGATGCGATCCGAGACGGTGGACGTCGACACCCAACGCTTGCCGGAAAAGGAGCCATCGTAGTAGTCTCGAATCGCCCGAAAGGTGTCTTCCATGATCACGAACTCTGCAGGCGGAGACAAGGACACTGGCGTTGAGTCTCGGGTGCTTAAAGCAACCATGGTATCGGACGGTGACCCGGGCTTGGACGTGGATGCAGCGGGCTGTTTTCGCTTCCATCCGCGCCGCCTCAGGTACTTGTCCACCTTGTTGAAGTCGACGCGTTTCCCGTTCAAAAAGACTTCCACATCCTGCTGATCCTGCTCGGCCGCACGATCTGTTCTGGCTCGAAGAAGTTTGGGTATTTCTGCTGGTCTCGTATACTTCCAGAGCCCCCATTGCTTGAAGCGAGCCTTGTACATCTTATCCCTAGATCCCAACATCAGACGCTAGGCCATCGTTCGGTCAGATATGAAAAGACGTACGTGGCGGACAATCCATAATGGAGTTCCATGTGCTCTTTGAGCCGCGCTAAAGTCAAGGATTCGTACAGCTCGGCGATAGTTGCCTTGTGCCTCTCCCAGTCATCCCTCGTAGCCCATCTCCTCACAACTGCCGATTGGTCATTCATGCTGGCGAAGGGAAGCGCTGCTCTTAACTTAACAACCACCAGAATCCAGGAGCGAAACGCCCAAAAGACAATCCAGTGAAGTGTCAGTGAGTTCCGGCTACGCATGCATGCCGAACCACGGCTGAGGAATGCAGAAGCACGCAGTATCTTGTAGTATTGATTGTGGGGTATCCGGATGGTAAATGGTTCTGGTCGCTAGATCTGCTTACTTCGCCACAAGCTGGTGTTATGGTTGCACTACTTCGGAACCCTGTCCTTCTCGACCGGTTGTTACCAGCATTGCCGAAGGACACGGGATCCACGGGACTGATAAATACCTTGCCTGTCGGACAGTGAGACCAACCGGCTATCCTTATAGCCAATCAATTCGCCGCAAAGGGAAACACAAGCAACCCTAAAGTCATGGTGCGCAAGGGGTCATGGGAGAGTGCGTCAAGCACATCGACAACTTCAACATACCGTAATCCCTCTTAGAGGAAAAAGTATACACAGGCAAAAGAGCTTTGATGAGAGTGGGATTCGAACCCACGCCCTTTCGGACTACGGATAACATTGAGTTTTAAGGTTTTGAAAGACCTTAACGTAGCGCCTTAGACCGCTCGGCCATCTCACCAGTTTATGGCACTTCTTGCTCATGTCGTTCCAGCTGTATGGAGTAAACGCAGCATGGGTTAGGACAATGTCTGCCCTCGGTGCGTTGCGAGGGATCTGGACTTCCAAGCCAAGAGCATGCAATGATACAGGGAAATAGCCTTCAGAGGGTAACTCACTGTAACTATCGACATGTATTATATATAGAAGGGCGTTATCGGATGTGTACTGAGCCATTGTCTTCGAGCAAAGAAGCTCCTGAGGCTCTGAGCAAGTTGTTGCTCAACGAGGCACGGCGGTGCCCCTGGCACAGAAACCCAATGCTTGCGACCTGCCTGCAGAATCGTCTTTACTGTACGGTGGAATGTCATCAAGCCAGCCTAAAGGAATCATGCCCCTGAGATGCAGGTACGTACTGGGGTGACCGGGCAACATAATAAGTCGTTAGTAGGTTGTCGTTTGGTTTGGCTAGTGTGGTAAAGGGAGACGTTATTCCAGTCCTCCCAAAAAAGCATCGATAACATGAACCCGTATCATGATGGGACGGCCAGCGCTATACGGAGTAAGCTCAGGGCCCAGTACATGTAATGAAGCTCGTGACGAGATTCTTGATGTGGTAAGAGAACCACAACGTTAAGGTGCACAGGCTCGAGCAAGACTATGTACCTTTCCCACACCTTCACATTTACTCATGCTTGTCAAGGTAACAAGTCATACCTTACGCGTTCGAGTCTACGCACGTCAGTCCATACATGCAAAGTATATAGACTGTACTTGCGTAAAGAGAAGGTTATCGTCCGGGTACTGGTCGCAGGTTATGTAGTTGTCGTGAACCAGCATGCGGAGAAACATGTCACGTACTGTTGTGGGGAAGTATCGGGATAGCTTAGGCTGCATGATATGGTCCCCTAAATCGTGGATGATAACAATTGTGGCAGTTTTCAACTACCAAGCCGGTCTTGAACCTCCAATGAGAGAAGAGACCTCGGTGAATCCTAAGGGCTTTAGAAAGGGGGGCTGCCCCATAGACCTGACCTAGATGATATCCATGTCTTGGGACTAGCTTCCTTTGTACCTTCAACCCACAGGTGGCCTTGGCGACTAACCTGATTAGGTTGACTAGAATGCGGGGGATGGGGAAGCGGAGAAGCGGGGCGCTTGAATTTGCGGCAAAGTGCCGGTCCAGGTTTGTGAAAGTTAGGTAGGGAGAGAGGGTGGACATGTTTGGCCGAAGAAGCTGAAGTACTTATTGAATGTGACAAAGGAGCATTACCCCAATCGCCTAACACATCTTCAGGAGCGTCTACGGTGCAACCTCCAACTTCGATCTGAGAAACCAGAAATTGTCGTCACTGTATGCCTCCCTAGGCATGACAACCCATGAGATCTGCTTGGACGGAGCAGCTTAGACGAGTCCCAGACCAGTTCCACGTCTAGAGAGGGTGATCTTGTACTAAAGGCACGTGGCGAAGCTGGGGTGACAAGGGTTAGTCGAAAGGCAAATATCCGGGGAAACACCATCCGACCGACTGCTCCGAGAGTTCCCCGCGCGACGCGGGATTGCAACCACCTTTCCACGACAGACAGGCTCCAGGAAGCAGTCGCGCGCATGATGATGGATGATGCAGAGGTAGCTACCGCAGTGAAGGGCGAGTCATGCGAGGTCCAGGGCAAGGCCGACCAGGAGCATCGGAAGGTAGCAGCCTGTCTCGTTTGCCGCCGAAGCAAGGTCAAGTGTGAGCGGGGCCCGACAGGTGATCGCTGTCGCCGATGCATCCAACTGGGAGCAACGTGTGAACGACCAGCCTTTCATGTCGGACGACGAAAAGGCGTCAAGAAGTGAGCCCTCTCCCCGTCCCGTTCATCATGCCGTGGGGATTGGCGCTGACCATGGTCGACCTCTGACGATGTAGCAAGCGCACTGGGCTTGATAAAGCGCTTTACCAGGTGGAAGAGGCTCTACGACAAGTCGGTCAGGATGTACAGAGCCTCGATGCCGCGAGGGCTGTGTCGGAGCTCAAAGCACTACTACAATCCTCCAACTCGTCGGTATTATCCAGGCCTCTCGGCATCGTCAAGAAGCGGCGGTACACCATCTCGGCCGAGACGAACGACTCCTCTTCCGAGACCGAGGACCATGGCGAATCACCACAGAGCGATGCCAGTGCCCGCCAGATATCATCTCCGGTATCGTCACGAAATCCCAGGGAAGAAAGCCTTGCCGTGGACGATGCCGAGAACCCTCTGCAACTGCTAGCACGAGCTTCCAACTTGCATCTGTCACCTCCTTCAAGCGAGGCTGCTGGGTCCAGCAACATGGCGTCGGCCTCGCTTCAAGGCATGCTCAACAGCAGCAGCGGCAAAGACATGGCAGACATTGAGAGGTTCTTCAACTCTACGCAGTTTTCAACAGATACGGAGGTGGATATGGATCCTATCAACCTGGGCTTGTTGTCGGAGGAGGAGGCAGACACCCTGTTTTCATTGTAAGTGCACCGTACCGTGTGGTATTGAGCATCCCGTGTCGTTTCCCGCGTGTTCGTCACTCACGTCTATTCCCAAAGCTTCCACCAAAACTTGTCGCATACTCGATGGGGACTGGATCCCTTAATCTACACTCCAGCTTGGACACGATCGCGTTCAGCATTTCTCTTCACGTCTATCGCAGCCATGTCCGCGCTCTTCATGCCATCCGCTGGCGCCCTGTCCCGACGCCTGTCGAACCACTGCAAGACTCTGGCGAACCGTGTCATAGCAACACGCTGCCGTTCGGTGGAGATTGTCCTGGCCTTCATGATCAATGTGCCCTGGATGTTCCCGGGAAAGCACAGTGCCGATGACGATACCTGCTGGTATGTGTCAATGGCCACGGCCATCTCGCTTGACCTCTCCCTGCACAAGTGCATCGTGCCTTTAGACTCGCATAGCTCGGAATCCCCCATGAACAACATATCGAGGGCAGACTGTATCGATCCAAAAGTGGCTCTCACCATGGACGGGTTTCCAGACGTGGACGTGACGTCTGACTTTGGGCGGAGGTTGTTGAGGCGACGCGAACGATGCTGGATTGCTTTATTTGTTCTGGAGAGAGGGTATGCTCATCTGGTCCACAGTCACACCGTGATAATGTGCATCGGCTGACGATGAAATGCAGTATGTGTCTGGCCCGCGGCAGGACGTACACGGTGCCTCACACCGCCATGATCAAGGGCTGCGACCGATGGCACATTTCTGACATTGCCGACACCATGGACGGCCACATGGTATCCATGGCCGTCCTAAGGAGGGATCTGGTGAGCTAGTCCCGGTTTCGGAACCGCAATGCTTGGACTGGGGACATGACTAACCGGCTCAAAGGACAACCTCTTCGCCACAATACGCTCGCTCTGCGACGAGGCGCTCGACAGTCGTAATAATGGCTCGGCAATAGCGCATTCGTAAGCAACACAACCCTTTATGTTGACTTGTCCCGCAGGAAGTGCTTGCTAATGTGTGGGCTATACCAGTATACAACTTACGATAGAGCAGTTCTTTGATCGATGGCATGCCAACTGGGGACAGTCCATAGGCACGGGCATAGGTCAGTAGCGCAACGGCAACGGCGCTCGTTGTGTTGGTAGGAAGTCTCGCTGACCGTGTCTAGATAATCGACTGCCGCCGTACGTCCAGATCCTCGTCACCCACACGCGCTTGTCTATATACGGCAGCGTGATGAATCATCCGACCGCTGCGGTAGAGGTCAGGCACTTCTTCAGGGCGGCAGGCTTGTCCTCTGCTTTGAATGTGATGCGAGCTGCAATACGAGGAGAGTCGGAACTCAAGTCGATGCCTAACAACACAGCAATCATGGTGTCTTTTGCAGCCTGTTTCGCCCTCCGGCTGAGCTCGCAGGTAGCAGGCAACCCCAATCTTGCCCAGAGCGTCCGCACGCTCATCGAGGAGACGGCGGACGTCCTGGAACGTATCGGCACTATAACTCAACATCGAAACGGCGTGTCTACCCTGTATGGCAGGTATTTACGTTACATCGTCAGGAAAGCGGCCATAGGGACAGAAACAGTTCCCCCGGCAGCGAGGACCCTCCTGTCACCGCGCTTGCACAGTCAGGTCGACTCATTCTCGGCATTAAGCCGCGCCGGCCCCCCTGTCCTGGCCGACCCCATGGTTTCGCAGCAGCAGCCGCAGTCTTATATCGAAACAAGTCCATGGGCGGAACAGTTCCAGTTCTCTGCCATGTCCGATGATCAGGTGCTAGAAGCCGTCAGCAGGGTGGGCAATGAATTCGACCCTAGCTTCGTTGGCTTCCCCTGGGAAGACGCGGCCACGTTGGATTGGATGGATTGGTCAAATCTCCCCGAGTACAGAATCTAAAAGTGGTGTAGAAAGGTGAACATCCGCCAAGAGTTTGTTCCTGTGAGTTGATGAAGAATCTGTGAGGCTAGGAGTGCCCAACGCTAATCGAGGTCCAAATCAGTATATACGAAACTTCTCACACCCCGGGCGTTCGTATTGAGCGTGTAGGGCAATGGTTTCTTAGATGTACCTGCTGGAGGGACCCAGATCCCATGCTATACCTCCCACTTTCCTGTCGCACTTCTGCTGCCGGAGACTTTTCTTGGATCAAGTCTGCTCGAGCCAAGAACGGTTTGGTGTTAAGAGGTTGCGTGTCCCCGTGGTTATCACGGATCATTGTGGACTTTCTTACTGTCGACTATCTACATGAACTGAACCAGCCCTTCGGGGGCCTTGCTTTCCATGCCTGGTGCGTAAACTGCCTACAATGTACCCTAGAGGTAGCCAGGCTTCTTTGTTTTTGCTGATGATAATGCGTCCGACAGACTACCCATGATCTACCGCAATCACAAATGTTGTTATCGGATCCGGCCGAGGCTATCCAAGTATTGGAGTACTGGTACACGCAAAGTCATACGTACTGCGTAGTAGTGCAGAAATACCTCTCCACACTTGCAAACCATCCGGGTCTGCCGGGCCCAACCTGGATCTGTGCGGGGCCCAACCGGTCATTTTTCTGGACCCCGGAGTTTGCGATCCTCGGCCGTATTGTGCCTGA